>PVIC010016119.1:0-34368 GCA_004025085.1 Thryonomys swinderianus | reverse complement strand
AGAGGGCTTGGCTGGGGGTGTTTTTAACTGAACTAAAAAATTGGTTATTATACATTCTAGCCATCATGCTACTTGATGTACACCCAGTGGAATAAAAATACTATGTGTACACAAAAACCTACATATGCATCTTTACAACAGCTTTATTTATAATTCCCCAAACTTGATATAACCAACATGCCCTTCAAAAAGTGGAAGGATAAAACTGCAATAATCCAGATAATGGAATATTACTGTGATGAGAAGAAATGAACTATCAAGTCATGAAAAGACATGCAAGCAACTTAAATACCTATTACTACATGTAAAAGCAAATGTTACAAGGCTAGTATTGTATTATTCCAACTATTTTCTGCTTGAAAAGGCAAAACTACAGAGCTAGTGAAAAATCAGTAGCCCCTGCAGGTGGGGAGGGAGTTGAGAGGGATGTCTAGTGAGAGCAAAGATTTGGGGAGCAGAGAAAATAGTCTATGATAATGTAATGGTGGATATATGTGATGGTACATTGTCTAGACCTTTGGAGTGCACAACACCACGCACGATAATGATGTGTATAAGTTCATAAGTTATGGCAGATGTGCCGCTCTGGTGAAGGATCTCGGTAGTGAGGGAGGTTGTATGTGTGTGGCCATGAGACACTGTGCAGTACTTCTCAGTTCAGTGGCTTGATCATGTTTAGATGGCAAGTATGTGCCGAGTGTGCTCTATTCAGACAAGCCTGCATGGGGAAGGACTTGCAACTGATACAGACACAGATTTCAGCATCTTTTCCTACCGTATCTTTCTGTTTCCAAACTACATTACATAAAGAGGGGGAGAAACAGGCTTTTAAATAAGGAAATAGTGTACTAGAATCCCAGCCCCAACACGTCACCTCACTGGCCTCAGTGTTCTTCTCTGTGAAGTGGAACTAGTTGGGCCCTCCCCCCAGAAGACCTGGGTGAATGAAATGAGAAAGTGTGGGCAGAAGCACTGAGGAGATATTAACTTGCCTTGTCCAGTGAGTGGCATCTCTTAGGGATGTGGTACAAGGAGCCACTTTTCTCATATGCTTCCCAGACCAGAAAGGGTCAGGTTCAGAAATCATCTATGTGTTTATGTATCAGTGTGTGAAGGTAATGGAACAAGAGACACAGGCAGCTTATCTCAACCTGCTTTACTCGAACAACAAACTAGAGGTAAAAGGTTTTTTTTTTTTTTCGATGTCAAAAGAAGTAGTCACAGAAAAGGTTTGCCTGACTCCATGTCAGATCAAACTTCGGCGTCACACCTACTCTGACACAAAGCCACGCGAGCTAGCTTTAGCTTGTCTGTACAGCACGCTGTCTCAAAGATCATTCCTCCCTGGAACGTGCTGTGGGAATGTGATTTGGATAGTGGAGTGGATCTGGAAAATTTGGATGTGCATGTAAAGAAAGGGCCAAGATGAAGGCTGGAGTAATAACTTTCACCTGACAGCAAGTGGAGGGGTTGACTTGGGTAAATGGTTTTCTAATTGACAGTTTTAGGCTCTGGCAACTGCAACAGAAGCGGAGTCCAAATCCTTTTGAGGGACTGAACTCCAAAAGCTGTGTTAATGCAATAGATTAAATGTACCAAAGCTGAGGCGGCCCAGCAGCAGACTTCTGAGCTACAGAATGCCTTTTTCTGGTTTCAAAACTATTTATTTTGATTGCTGTAAGTGTTGCAAAGCCCCATTGCCTTTCTTTCACATTTCTGACCCACTTCTACCCATAGTGCTGGTTCATTTGAACTTTCATTAAATTGTGATTCCTCACAAAGCATCTGCTAATCACGTGGTCAAAGATTTGTGGTAGTCAAGTTCAGACATCGTATACAATGATGTGGTTTAGAATTGTCCTTTTTCGATGCATTTCAACTTGTTCGTACATGTTGTCCATGCCTCCTCTGTTGTATCAGTTTATGCTACATAACAGATAGCCTCAAAAGACTTCAAGGTCTTAGAAGTTAGTCAATCGGTTACAGCGTGGCCAGTCCTCAGTGTAGTGGAGCAGTAGAGCTGTAGAGTAGAGGATGTTGGGTTGGCCTCAGGGACTGGACTGAGTGCAGGTGATATTCTCCGTAGGCCTCATCCTACTGGGATTAGCAGGTAACTTATGTATTCAAGAGGCTCAAGATGACAAACCAGTTACACTATCCAAACTTCTGCTTACTATACTGGTGAAAGCCAGCAACATGTCCAGACTTAAAGTCAAGGAGCAGGAAAATAAATGTACCTCTGCTCTTGGGAGAGGAAGGAAAGTAATGTGGCAAAAAGCATGGACACGTAATTGCAAAACAAGGAAGTATGAAAAGCTGGGAACCAGAGAAGCAATCTGTTCTCCAAATCCTGGTCCTGATCCTGACCTGTATTAGACCTGTTCTTGGTTCTGGTCTTGGCTAGCAGTGGATCTCAAGGAGTATTCGTTTTTATCTTTTCACCCTCCATTCCATTGTATCTTCTATATGAAGTTTTATGTTTAACCCCACTTGTCTATATGTAATGGTGGAGCCATATGAATCACAGCAGTGCCTACTTCCTTGTTGATGGGATGGAAGACCTGTTCCAGAAACTTCTCCAAGTCAATCTGAGAGTCCCCATGAGTACCAGACATGGTCTTCCAAAGATCCTCCATCTTTTTCTGCCTTGGCATTTTCTTTCTGACACTGTTGCTGATGCTTTTTAATTGTCCAAGGGAAGGAGCCTCATCAGAACTTACATCTAACCTCCTGTGCCACACCCCTCCAGAGAGCTAGAACCCTGACCTCTGAGTTCCAGAGAGGATAGACCTTCTTAGTTTCCACTCGGAGACCAGAAAAATAACACTGCATTCTTGCCTCCCACATTTCTCACCCACTTTCTCGTGTTCTCTAGAAGAGCTGCTTACTGTCTCCACATGAAGCCCTATGTAACTAGTGCTAGTGAGACCTTTCGATAGCCCTCAAGCTTTTCATTCTGCTTGAGATAATTTTTCACCTGCCAGTATGTACCTTTCTGTGGCAAGGGAATTTTGAAAATTGGAAAATACTATACCACTTGTGTGTGCAGGAGCCCAGAAATGCCAAGGAATTAGCAATCACACCCTCAGTGAATGTTATTTCTGTCCACAGTAACACCCAGCAAGCACACTGTACGATCCAGAACTTCTTTGAGAAGAATCACTTCACCTCCAAGTGTTCCACTCAGGCACTGTAAAAGTAAAGTGTTGAACTCAATGGACACCAAGGGTCTTTCCACTTTCAAATACTCTATGGCTCTATGTACTTCACTATATTTGTGTCTGTCTGTACATGATGCTTAAAGGGATGTTTTATGGTATCATTTTTGGAATGTATTCTCTTACCATAAAGGGACACGGCTATGAACAGGAAAGTCACTCAGCGGAAGCCTGGGTGTTTCCTGCAAGATGTCATTAACTTTGCCCCCACTCTAGTTGTTGGTCAGAATCCTGAAGAGTAAGAATAAAACCCATACTTAATTCATCAAATACTTAGTGCCCAGTACTAGCTACATATTGTTCTAGCCTTTGAGACATGATCTTAAACAAATACACGTTCTCTGACCACATGGAGTTCAATGTCATCTCAGTTCTTACAGCTTTACTGAACTAAAGTTACTTTGGTATATGTCACTCTCAATTCCATCCTTCCCTAAATGCCCAAAGTGGATTAATTTTATATGTGCCATTCCACAATTTATCAGTTTATTCTATAATATTTTGGGGCACCACATTCCATGCCTAATACTCCCCAAGCACAGCCAGAACACAAAAGGAAAAACCAACTCACAAATATTCAGGAAAGGTTGGTAGAACTGTGTCCAGAAGAAGCTAAGCTCAGTTGTGTCCTATAGGGAGATATTTAAGCAGCAGCTGTTCAAGACAAGCCAGCGAAATGCAGAGACTTCTGTGCCCATCTACGCAATTTACCTGTGTCCTCAAGTGTAAAAAAAAGCAAAACAAACAAACAAACATAAAAAACCCATGAAACAAATAGAGTTAAAGTTTGAGAGATTTGGAAGACAGCAAATCATCAGGGGAGAGAATGAACAGAGCACAGAAAATGATTAAAATCTCAAAAAGGAAATCAGTAACTCTGAAACCTCAGACCTGGAAACAATTAGGGATCAGCTGGCAACTGTCAAGAATCAATATAAGAAAGATGTAATTTTTAATAATTCAGAAATAAAGTGTGCTGCTAGCATTCTAGAAACTGGGTCTGGGGGTGAAAGGAAGCAAGGAAAAATGTGGTCTGTTAACAATTATTGCAGATGCCAGGGACAGTTTAAAAGAGTCACTCTCACCTTCTCCCTGCAGAAATACAACCATGTTGTATTTCTGCCTCAAGGCAGCACCTGCCTGCTAGCCTGGCACCCCTAAGTCACAGCCAGCATTTCTACTGCTCACCTATTTTGAAACACAGCTTATCCAGGGTCCCTCTACATAACATCACTCCTGAGAAGTTTCCACTACCCTCTTCTCCAAGGAAGTTAGAGCTAAGGGAAACATTTCATTAAAGAGCTCTTGGTTTTTAAATGAACAAATGTTTGCCTGGCCATTTTTACATGTTCTTTATGAATATCTTTAAATGTGAAAATCTTTCAAGACCGGCGAGAGCAGTGTAAGGAAGGACTCTTTCATTTTCCATGTTTCTATAGATTTTACCAAGAGGAGAATGTGGAGCCAAAGTGAAAAATATCTTCTCAAGAGAGCTGAGAAGAAGCACAACTCAAAGATCACTTTAGCGACTTAGAAAAATAAGCCTTAACATCATGACACAAAAGCAGAGAAGAGGCTCCCTGGGAAAGTTAGGCCAGCATTTCGCAGTCTGCTCTCTACATTATTAAATGTTGTGCACTTCTAATAGGCACTGCATGAAAATACCAAGGAGATAAAGTAGGTCCCAACAGCAACTGCATTTGCCAAGAGTAGGGTTATACAAAGATAAACAGACTCCCTTTTGCAGGAGGTTTGAATCCTTGTTGGAATCTGAATGGGATTGTGAGTTTGGAGGAGTATAATTTACCCTTGTGCCATTGTAAAGTCCAATCACCATGGGATCATTTTATTGCAGATCACCTTGCCAAGTTCAGGTACTAATTAACTTAGATTTTTCTCTTTCACTCAGCAGGTGTCAATATCGTAAGTACACTGAGTTTTAACAGTGATTATAGAGAACACCCCTGGAACCATTTTCAGATTATTTTTTCTCAAGATTTATGGGATAAAAATAAATCTTAATGTTGCTTGCTTCTTAAGCCCTCTGATGTTCAGAAATGGATGCATTTAATTGTGGCCCAGTTAGTTTGATCCCATTCAGGATCCCAGTGGAGCTTCAGGCATTCTTCACGCCAGTCGCATTTGACCTTAGTGTACAAGTAATTGTTCCCTGCTTTGTTTCCCTGTCGCCGAAAGTTATTAGAGCTGAAAGGGGCCTGAGAGATCACTTCTCCCAGCAACTTCAGTTCACCGCTGAGGAAACTGAGGCCCAAGATGGTGAGAGACCGGCCTTAGAGCTACCTAAGCACTTCTCATGGAAGCCAGTCCTTGCAAAGCCACACAGAGGACTAAATCATGCTCTTGCTCGCTACACTTCTTGTCTCGAAAGAAACATTTTTCCAGCCTCACGTAGCACTTAGCTCTTTGGGAGTCTAAAGCAATTCGAATGAGCTGCCATGTGCCCTGTCACAGACTGGAGCACATTAAGGGCAGGAAATTAGGCAGGGGTGTGTTTGTAGATCCGGTGCCGACTACTCTTCCACTCAGTTTGTGCATCCACCAATACGGAATGGATTTCTCTCTAATTTATTAAAGGTCGGTCAGCATGGATTGATAAAGGAAAGGCCATGTCTGATAAATTCACCTAAATTGAATTCTTGGGCCACATTATCAAATCAGCAGACATAATTTATCTGGATTTCAGGAAAGCATTTAGCGCTGTACCATAGAACAGATGCATTCACTAAGGCAAAGCATTGTGCAACCGTTAAGTGTCAGGTGGCGATTTTGGAAACAGGTTTAAAATGGCCCAGAACCCAAAGCTGGGTGCGCCGACAGGAGACACTTAAGAGTACAGACAGAGAGGTCAGTCTAGGGGTCATTATTTCAAAGTGTTCAACCCTAATTATAATTTAATTTCCACAATGGTCATATCTCTTGAGAGAAAATTGGGATGAAGGGGACAGTTTTAAAAGGAACAGACTGGAAACAAGTTCTGAATTTCTTTTTTCAATCAGCCTCGCTCAGGGAGAGATGAATGAGTTATTCTTCCACCAAATGAACACAAATAAACAAAGAAGCAAAGGAATCCAAAGGCCTCTGTCCAACAAAGGAATGCAATAAAGAAGTCTGATGCGGACAGCGATGAGAGGCATGGGTTTCCCTGAGACTCCAAGATCAGAGGATGAGAGAGGACTCAACGGGAGCGAGGGAAATAGCAGTTAGGGTTCCTGAGATACAAATAGACCCAAACAATTACATACCTGTGTGTCATTAATATCCTTGTGTTGATCTCCAAGGGCACAAGCTTCTAACTCTGGTTTGAATTTACTTCTTCTGAAAGTCAAGATTTATGCATCAGCCTTCCATCTTTATCCAGCAATGTGGAATGGATTTCTCTCTCATTCATTAAAGGTCAGTCACCGTGGGCTGATAAAGGGAAATCCGTGTCTGATATATTTACATAAATTGAATATTTCCTCTGAGCTACTGCAAAGGTGACCCGAGGTGATCTTCACAAAGAATTCACCCCAGCTGTCTCCAACCAAGACCTAAGATTTCTATCTCTTGTCCTCTCAGCTCCCAGGAATTCAAGAATTGAGCAGTAGCTGAACTCAGGCTCATCCTCCTGCTCAAGAACAAGCAGTGGTGCCTGGCATTGATTTCAATAAGTGGCTCCCAAGTTTTCCCCCAAGATGGAAGCTGAGTGACCTGCCAACACTGGGCGCTCCACAGGAACGCTGGGCACCCCACGGGAATGCTGGGCACCCCACGGGAACCCTGGGCGCCCCACGGGAACCCTGGGCGCCCCACGGGAACCCTGGGTGCCCCACGGGAATGCTGGGTGCATGCGCACAGGTTATGTCACTTGGGCATGTGTGTCCTATCTCCATCCCCATCACCCACTCCACCCTGGTGTCTCAAAACTATCCGGACACCAGAGTCATCTTTGGCTGACACCAGCTTTTCTCTGGATGTCTCCCTTTTGTTTGAGACTGCGAGGGTGGGGCAGTTATCTGTTAACACAGAAGGTGTTTTTGGACAAGCTTTGGGGATGCAGATTGTCCCCCGTAATGTGAATGTAGTATTTCCACCAGTTAAAAACTTTAGGAGGTCAAAAAGACCAGTCTCCTGAGCCAGACAGTTCTGTAGATGGTCTTTGGACTGGCTGCCAGTGCACACTGAAGATGTGAATTTACAGTCTCCGTGATTGCATGTGTTGATTCCTTATAACATGATAAATCCTTTTCTGCAAATAAAAACATATGATGGGTTCTGTTCCTTTGAAGAAGAGATGTTAGCAACAACAGCTCTATGCAGATTTTTTTTTTTTTTTTGGTGGTACCGGGGATGGAACTCTGGCCCTTGTGCTTCCAAGGTTGGCACAGTACCACTTGAGCTAAATCCCCAGTCCCATGTGCAGATTATTTTTGAGCCACCAATACCAGGCGAATCTCAGCTTCTACCTTCTCTTTTTCTAGAAAACTCTCTGGGCCTGCATTAAAGAAAGAGGAAGAAGAGGGAAAGAAAGAGAAAGAGGAAGATAAGATGGAGAAGGAAAAGCCATGAAATAGTCTGTAGTAGCAAGAATTAGATTATAGCTCTGCTCCCAAAGTCTAGAATATCAGAGGTGATATCCTGACTCCTTGAGCCAGACATTATTGCTCTTTCAGCACTGAAGGCACAACTCTTCACAAACTCTCCTCAGCTTTTTAAAAAATCAGTTTCTTATTTAAAAAATTGTATCCTGAAAGGTTTGAGTGTAATTGTTCTGAGTCCCCCTCACAAAGAATTCGTCCCAGCTGTCTCCAACCAAAACCCTCCCCATATACGTGTCGAAACACCACCCCTGAGGCTTGGGTGCTACAGCTCCTTTTTTTTGGTCAAAAGATACATTTCCTGTTCCAGGGCCTTTGAAACTTCTCTTATGGAATACAATGTTGAAGGCTGCTCTAAAGAAGATAGAAATTTAAAGCTAACATAGGAACTGAAACAATCCACATTCTAAAGGGAACAGATTACAATTTTTAACCAACAGATTGCAGTGTCAATGACTCTGCCATTTCATTTCCCAACAAGGCAAAGAAGCATAAAATAAACTGAGCTGAAATGAAGATAAGACTGCTCCCCCTCACTTACCAACGAACCCCAAAAGCCCAGATGGAAGCAGACCCGGTACAGCACAGTGGCCTCTTCAAGGATGCGAGTAGGGAAAGGCTGCATCATGACAGCACTGGGGGAGATCATGACGCCTCTAGCCTTAGCCTGACCGTAAGCCTCCATGCTTTGAGGCCTGAGCACACTCACAGTGCATGGGCAGCTTGCACTAGTTGAAGAAACAAGTTAGACCTCTTCAGAATAATGGCTACTTCTTCCCCACAGCCAAAGGGTCTGTAACAGGACCAATTCACATGCACTTGTGAAAGAACAATTTCTTGGAATCTGCACTGATGATCTAGCAATAGTGCTTCGGATATTTCTCAAATATATAAATCAGTGAAGACTTTATTCCTTCAATCTTCAAAGTTGTAAGTAGATTTTAAAAATGAATTTATAAGTAAAAGATACAAAAATCTCATACCATATACAAGTCTAAAGGATTTTCTGGATGAATCAAGGCTCATTTTTCTTCTTTTCTTTTTATTTAACTCACAACAATATTGAATAATGACAGTTTTTATCATATTTGTTTTTCAGCCCTCCATTGGTACCCTGAAATGTTTCTACCATGTGAGCAATGCTTTGCGAAACCCTCCCTTCATTCTATTATGTATCGTATCAAGAGTCAGACCAGAAAAACAGAAAGGACTTTGTTCCCAAGCAGGACATGTCCAGTTCTCTCCCATTTAAATGTTCTGATTCCCACTTTTACACCCAAAGTGACTGACGAAAAAGTTACTCTATCTAACCATAGTGTCTTTTTCCAAATGCATTTGAAAAATTCTCTAACACAGATGTTACAAAAGTGTAAGCTTGCCAGAATGTCTTGACACAATATGAGACATGAAGATTGTACACCATCTTAATTTTCTTCATTTCTTTCATCATAAGTATATAAATTACCTTCTGGGGTGGGAAATACCCATCTTTACAGCTCCCTAAGTGTTTTCCAAATCTGTGTGGATAGATGAAGAAAGTGATACCAGTAGGAAACTGGCCAAGAGAATTATGTATCTAGGGTATTCTTAGACTATATGGTTATATGTAGAGCAGATCTTAATAAGATCCAGACTACACATTTCTATTAAATGGGTCACTGGATTTCATTGTACCCATTGCCCTCACAGTAAGACAAAGGTTCAAAAAGATAAGTTCATATATCCAAATCCAAACAAACTACAGAACTAAGGAAACTCAGTCCTGGGACATATCCTTATTAGCTAAATAGATCTCTGGAGAAGATCACTACCTCCAGAGGAACATCACCACTGAGAAATCTTGAACTTGATTTAGAATAAAGCCTCCTGAGTCCTGGCTACCACCTAATCAACTGCAGAAAAAAAGATCGATCATGGAAGAGGAGAAGGAGGAATTGTTTTTTGGCTTCTGGTCCTTCTTTATTTGGTCACAACTTTCGGGTTTTGTAAGTGATGTTGTATTGACCGGGTAGGTTCATGTCTTCTTCAGCTGTGCAGTTTCTTTTAATTTAGCACAGGAGGAAAGGAAGACAAGGCCTTGCAATGATTCAGTGAAGATGTTGGGATAAGGCCACATTTGTAATACCATAAAATAGCTTCCCAGTGTCATTTGAAATACTGCCAATTCACTTATCGCTAGCTTGTTCCTTAAGAACAAAGTCTCTCTTCTCTCCTCCTGTCATCTTGCCAAAAGTATTATTGCCACAGCTAGTGACAA
This sequence comes from Thryonomys swinderianus, assembly GCA_004025085.1. NCBI lineage: Eukaryota > Metazoa > Chordata > Mammalia > Rodentia > Thryonomyidae > Thryonomys > Thryonomys swinderianus. Next base: position 24,295 of record PVIC010016119.1, on the reverse strand, counting down.
GATGGAATGAGATAGAAGTATACATTAATTGTATTCTGAAGCCTGCCATAAATTCACTGCAGTGAATCTGGATGGGGAGATTAAACAACATTTAAGAACATTTTCCAAAAAGTTACTCGAATATAGAATAGTGGTTTGTGTAGGGCAGAAATAAAATGACAGGGGATGACTCTGATTTATATATGTTTTATGCAAAGTCCCTGCTTCTTAAGGAATGAAATGAAGCCTTAATTCCATGTAACTCTTCCTAGAAACTTTTCAACACTCAACTCACAATGTATATTCACTGAATAATATCATTACTTGGTAGATCATGACATGAACCAAACCATTTACAGATTGAAGACAGAAGTAATAAGTACTTCATAAGGAAGAGACTGAGGATGTGTGAGAAAATTGCAAATATAGGAACCAAGGTTTACACAGTGATCATTTATTTTACTGTGCAAGTGAGATACTTTTTTTGTTTGTTTGTTTGTTTGTTTTGAGACAGGGTCTCGCTTTGTAGTTCAGGCTGGCCCTGAGCTCACTATGTAGCCCAGGCAAGCCTCGAACTCAACAATGCTCCTGTCTCTGACTCCCGAGTGCTGGGATGACAGGTGTGAGCCACCACGCCTGGCGCAAATGAGATACTTTTGAGGTATCTGAAAAATATTATAAGATCAAAGCATCGACAAGGTTGGTTCCTTTTGAGGCTGCCTTCTGTAGCTTACTGTGGTCACCTTCAACTTTTCCATGGTCTTCCTTGGTGCCTGTATATAACTCAATTTCCTCTGTTTTAATGGACTTCAGCCATGTTGGATTAGGATGCACCTTAGTGAGCTCATTTTATTCAGTCAACTATGTTAAGATCTTGTCTGCAAATACAATTATAAGATATCAACATATGAATTTTCAGAAGACACAATTCAGGCCATAATAGCCATTGATCCCTAAACAAAGGTCAGAGATTTATAAAGGAAGTTCATGCATCCCAAAGTGGCTGAGACCTACAAAATGAATCAAGAATTTCACACACACTAGATCCTCACACTCATGAAGCAAACATTATTTGAGGCTGTGGTCACAGGCTAATTACAGATGGAGCAAAGTTTCATAATTAGGAATGAAAGTGATGTTTAAGTTATTTATCTGCGATGCTTGGGCACTGAGAAAGTAGCACAGATATGAGCCACTGGGCTGGAACAGGATGTGGAAGTGTTCATGCTATGTTCAAGGCGAACCTTTAGTCAAGGCTAATGGAGAAGACTCGTTGGGAAGGTTAGGTCCAAGACAAAGCTGGAGGAATGACGGCAGCAGGGCTCTTCTGGGACACAAGGAAATGGTTATTTATTGGCTGTATAAAGTCTGACAGTGCTTTAACAACCTGAGTTAGTTATTTTCGTGGGCAGTTGGACAAAATACCCAACGTTTGCAACTTAACGGAAGAGGTTTATTATGGCTTACAGTTTCAGAACTTTCAGTTCATGTTCTGCAGACTTAAACACAGAAGCAGCCTAGCAGAAAGTCTGGGTAAGAAAAGCTACTCATGTCACAGTGGCCTGGAGATAGAGAGTGAATGAAGAGCCAGGGAGGATGATACCTCTCCCCAAGTTCCTGTTTCCTTTGGCCAGGCCCCACCATCCAATAGCACGCTCAAGGTAACGAACTTACCGGCTGATGATTCCACTAATAAGTAGGGCACTCATCTCTTTCCACAAGGCCTCTGGAGTCATTTTTTTTTTCATTTCAAAGAAAATTTAAAAGGACTATTTTAATGGATATTTTAACATAAAACTCAAATCCGTTTATTCATAAAATTCTTTTTAAAATGGGAGTGAATTTAAAGTTTTCAATATTAGTACCCATTAACCTTTATCACATTTTATACAAAATGAATAAAGTTGGTTTTGCACTTGAGAAAAGGAAATGTAAAATAACAATGTAAAATAACTTAAAATTGAATTTGTTTCTCCTCATCTTTTGAGCTCTAATCTATTAGTGTCTCTGGAGAATGATCTAAACCATAATGCAACTACTACTCCTATACTGGTTAGTAGTACATCAACTACTAATGCAAGAAATGAGGTTTGAGTCTTGGCCATCCTACCAGTTAGGAATTAGGCATACATGGTATAGTCAAAATATACAGTAAATGCTGCCATCCAACAGAAAGCCAGCAATTTTCAGTACAAGAAGCAATACACCAAACCTTGTTTGATGCAGCTGGTCAGTTATGAAGTATTGTTGAGAGAAAATATGTCTTCAAGTATTCCGTGTATCATATATCACAACACAATAACATGAAGTTTTGTCAGTTTCATTAAGGATCAGATTCTAGCTGTTTAAGAAATATTATCACAGGAAAAACTCGGGCTTACAGTTATGATTCTGAAACCAGGGTTAGGAGTTCTCAATGGACATCACCCAGTTTTCATGAGGAAAAAAAAGCATGCCAGTCCAGATCTAATATCAAGGTGATGTTGATTGTATATTTTTTATCTTGATGCCATGGTGTGAGCTGAGTTTGCACCAGGAAACACTACAGTGAACTCTGAATATTATAAGGGATTATACAGTGTTTTAAGAAATGATGTGGATAGAAACTTGGGAAATGTGAAAATGGTTTCATTTTCCATCTATTTTTTAAACCAGTATATGACATGATTTAACTCTCATTTTTTCCTATTCCCTTACCCACCCTACAAACCCCTACCCCTATATACATAAACTTTGCTTCTTTTTTATTATTATCACATTTTGTCTTTCCCCTCATTACTTACTCCAACCTTTTTCCATTTGGATATTTTTTACTTCACAATATCTATCATATACTCTAGAACTCATTTACATCTTCAGTTTCTTATAGCAGAGAAAAGATACAATATTTACACATCTGTGACCTATTTATTTAACTTATGAGTATCTCCTGAAGGTATGTCCATTTGAGTATAAATGACTCAAACTTGTCATGCTTTATGGCACAGTAATATTCCATTTTATAGAAAAACCGCATCTTCTTTATCCAGTCTCCTGCTGATGGGTGCTTGGATTGTTTCCAGGATTTAGCTGTCACTGAGCTGCTTTGAACATGGGTGCACAAATGTCACGTGATATGAATCATTTAATTCTTTCCTGTACATACCTAGCAGGGACATAGCAGAGTCAAATAGAATCTCTAATCCAAGGTTTTTGAGGAATCTCTACATTGATCTCCATAGTGATTGTACCAGCCTACATTCCCACCAACGGTGGAGAAGGGTTCCTTTCTCCCTACAACCTTGCCAGCATTTATTGCCGGTTAATTTCAAGATAGCAGCTATTATTCGTGGAGTGAGACGAAATCTCAGTGTTGTTTTCATCTGCATCTCTCAAATGACTAGTGATGGTGGGCCTTTCTTCACGTGCTTCTTGGCTGCTTGTACTTCTTCCTCTGAAAAGTTTGGCTCATTTCAGATGCCCATTTTTGAATTCGGTCTTTAAATTGGGGGGGGCTGGTTTTTAAAAATCTTTGTATAGCCTAGAGAGTAGACAATACTCTGCACACATCACTTCTGGTATAGCGATTTCTCTCAAATAAAAATACCATTCTGTGTCTTTATACAACTTACTAACCGGGTTTGGCATCATGTGACTTGTCTCTTCTCCCAAATGACCATAAAGGATAAACATTTTGGATGAATTCAGGACATGAAGGAAGCTGCAACAGCCCAACCCAAGACTGAAAAAGGACTTCTGGCGAGTATCGAGAGTGATGGGATGGCTGTGTTCAAAGTGAGAGAATACTTTAAGGACGTTTACTGTCAATGTGTCTTTCACTGCAATAATTTTTTAATTGAATTCTTTATTGTACAATTTATATACATCTCACAATCACATATAACATTGGGGAATTTGTACCAGTATATGACACAAGTTACTTCTCATTTTTACCCATATCCCTCCCCACCCACACCTCCCCACCCCCTTTATACATACTCTTTTATTTTCTTTCTGTATCATATTTATTCCTTCCCCTCATTACATTTTTAAATTTAAGTATTTACCATATTGTTGGGTCACGCCATCTTGCCTAGTATTGTTAGTCTGTGGGCTTTAGTATTCTAATCTCTAGGAAAGCTGTATGTCCTTGGGTAACTGAAAGTTCAAGACTTTTTTCTTTGCTTAGTTTATTTACTGGTACATTATATATATTTATACATGTCACAATGCTCAACATTGAGAACTCGTACCAGTATATGACATGACTTAAATCTCCTTGTTCCCCTTCTTTACCCACCCTACAACCCCCTTCCACTATATGCACAAGCTTTGTTTCCTTTTTTTAACTATCAATTTTTTCTTTCCCCTCATTACTTACCCCTAAACCCCATATTAACATTGCTGTTTTAGTAGTTTTTCCTAAAGTTTACTAATGCAAAGACCAACCTCTCAAGAAGGTAACAATTTTCATTTGCTTTTTAAATTTCCCCTTCCCGTTTCTGCCATTCAAAAATTCTCTGGAAGGATATTGGAGAACTTTGTTCCATAATTAGAACCACTATTTTTAGCTTAGGACTATGAGATTAGCTTTTGAAAGTGATCAGTTGATCATTTAAAAATAAAAGCCAAAGAGATCTTCATGGACCAGGAAGGGCTTATAATAATTTTCAGGAGAAGAAATTCACATACATGGACAAATAAAATATTTTAGCAACAAATTGTGCCCTAGCCATTTTTTATGCACCTAGTTTGACCTTTGCTCTAACTCCTTAACTGCTTCATCTCAGCATTGTATTTCCCAAATTTAAAAAGAAGAAACAGGTGGCAAAGCGAAGGGCATGACCTTACAACTTAGTTGAACTGATTAAACTAAATATCAGCAATTCCCCTGCTTAACAGCAGCTCACTTAGAAAATGCTTTCATCACTTCAATTTGGATCTTTACCCATCAAAGTCATAGTATACTCACTATTTCTACCATAATCCAAATGAATAAGAAATGGGCACATGAAACAGTGATAATCTCAGTCCTCTGGAAGGTTGAGGCAAGAGATTTGCATGTTCAAGCCCAACTCTGAGGGGTTAGTGACTTAGCAAGACTTTGTCTCAAAATAAGCATAGATAAACATTTAAAGGGTGTACAGTACTGTGGAAAGGCCCTGGCTTCCATTCCTTGTCCAGCAGAGAAAGAGATACTGAGAGGAGGAGAAAAAGGAGAGGAAGGGGAGAAAAAGAAGAAAGAGGAGGAGATAGATGAAAAGGGAGAGAAAGAAGAGGAAAGAAAGGAGAGAAGAAAATCTTCAATTTTCATTTCTAGATGTATTATAAACTATTTGCTGAAAAAGTTGGAGGAAAACTAGAATAAAAATTCATTTTATGCAGTAAATAACTCTAACCACGAGCCCAACATATGTCTCATCCCCTGACTTACAGGATTAGAAAGCTCCACCAAGCAAAAAGAAGATTATTTCGTATTGCCGTTAAGTCTCAAAAGAAAACATTGCTAGGAGGATCTTCTTAGGCTGTCTCCAGCATAGAGGATGGAAAGAAGGAAGGATAATGGCCACCAATAGTAGACAGGAAAATGAAACTAACTATGGCAGCTCTGAGAAGACAGATGAGACGTGGAATCCCAAGATTCACTTTAGAGTTTTCAGGTGATGAGACCCTTTGATTCACGACTGGAGATCTTACGGGCAAGAAGGACTTAGCTAGAGGTGGGATGCAAACAGAGAGTAGGGCTTCTCCAGCTGGGAAAACAAAAGATGTTTGGGACGATGTCGACGAAAGCTTTTTCAATGTGAGAGGTACAAAGAGTGTAAGAGGAAGGCAGCTGGAGCTTTTCCAGGTCGGCTAATGATGCATGGAGCTGCTGACACAGCAGTTCATCCGGCCAGTGCAAGAGCAAGCTGGGGGGGGGGGGGCTGCCCTTTGTCTTAGGCGTGGACCTCAAGAGCCCAGGCCCATAGCGGGGATTGGGAGGGGGGCTTCAGCTCTTGGTTTTTAAGACTTTTTTTTTCTTGAGCTCTAATTTAAATGTTCACCACTGGGACATACTTAACTTAAAGCTCAACTTAATTTTTCCTTTTCCAGACTTCATCCCCCTTAGCAGATATTTGGTTTCTAAGATTGGAAATCAACAAGGGAGAAGACACTAGTCTGGGTTATAAAATGAAATGAAACGCCTTCACTTTTTCATCCTCTTTCACAAAAATGTGTGGTGCTTTGCTCATGAGGCTAAGAGAAACCTAACCTGGATGTATAATACTCACCCACTGGGTGATTTTTTTTTAACTCATCTCAAGGACCCAAGGAAATCTTTGTAGTTGTTCTGCCAAGTTAAGAGGTTCTGCTTGTGTGATCTGAAAAGTAAAGTAGTACAAGTGACAAAATATTGCATTTTCATATTTCTTCCCTTGGCGGCATTTCTCCAGCCGAGATGAGAAGACATGTACCAGAAAGTCAACACGGGGGTCACCTTTCAGTGTATACATGCAAATTACATAGTCCACAGGGCCGTCTCCCCATTCTCACAGAGTGGTTGCTGCTCTGTCCATCCCTACTTACTTCTAGTAGGGGGAACTCACTGCTGGTGGAAGTGATTCATTCTGTCTTCACACTATGTGGTGTGAGATAGACTTTAAGTGGAACAGAGCTTCTCTCTTTGTGGCAGCAGCAAGCCTGATGTGCTGCTAAATCTTGCTCCCCAAAGCCCAAGCCACAACAGTTACCCTCCAGTTTGTATCCATATTTACAGCTGAATTGTTCCCACGAGATCCAGTTTACAGGGGAATAATTCACATGTATTAGTGTTTGACCCCATTTAGGTGATCAAAGCCTTGTCTCCAGCACTGTGGATTAAGTTTAGACTTTGGGAAGAATTTCCTCATGGAAAGGATTTTACACCTTGCAAAGCTACCATGGGATGAGGTGGAGCATGGAGAATGTCTTTCTGTATCTTTTGACATTTTCCCAATCTAACAACTCCCCTAAGAGTTGGCAAATGTTCACACCTGAATAAAAGGAGTTTGAGGGTTGCTCTTTTGTCAGTTGGATCAGGTACTCCCAAACAGTGGCAAGATAGTCTTAGAGGTTAGACTGCATCAAGGCTCAGCAAACTACAACCCTGGATCAAATCTGTCCCAGTGCTTTGTTTTTAGAAGGCCCTGTGATGTGACAATGGGTTTTACATTTTTTTTTTTTGGTGGTTGAAAAAAATCAATAGAGTAATAATTTGTGACACATGAAAATGATATGAAATCCACATTTCAATGTCCACAGATAAAATGAGGTTTTCTTGGAAAACAGCCATGCTCATCCATGTATGTGTTGTCCATGGCTGGTTTCACATCATCAGAGCAGAGCTAAGCAGTTGTAACAGAGACCATATGGCCCACAAAGCCTAAAATATTTCCTATCTTGCCTTTAATGGAAAACTTTGCTGACCTCTGATGTGTATCCTTCCTGAGCCTTTCAGATTATATTGCCTTAAATTCAGGAATAGTTGTTTTATTTGTCTGAGCCTATATCCTCAGCCCATTGCTTATAAAGCTTCTTAAATCGTGCCTGGAACATAGTAGATTCTTTAATATAGACTGAGATACAAGATCTCATACCAGATTCTTAATGAATGACTATAACCAATAATTTCATTATAAGCATAAGATAGTAGAAGCTTCGAAGATAAAATAACAATGGTGCTTCTAGAAACAGCATAGTACAGAAAGTTTTTTTTTAATGTGCTTGTGCAATTTGCCCAAAGACACATACCATCATCTCTGCATGAGATCTGAGGCCCAACAGCCTAGGCACTGGTTCTAGATTCTCTGGTTTGTAATTACAAAGCAAAACCTTCTAATGCCATAACAAGATCAGCCTCTATACCTTTCAAGTGCAATTTTCTTGATTATAAGCACCACTGAAAAAAGACATCAATTAGAGAGGGAGATTCCTTAAATCCTGGGGCAACAGTTTAGTTAAAAACAACTTGGGAAGTGGTTTAATTCCTTGACAATCACCCACCTCCAGCACACAGCATTCAAAGCAAATCCATTATTTCCCACAACACAGAAGAAAAGAGCCACCCTGCTTTTCTTGTTGGGTGGCTCCCCATTTCTAAACAACATGACTTCATTTAAAGCTAAGATGGAGGAAGTATGGGTAGGAGATAGGTTTCAGTTTGCTTCTTCCTCTCTCATTATCCTATTTCAAAATATCTGGTCCTGTTTGGAGGCTTCAGAACTCTTCAGAAGACAGCAGATGTAAACTGAAGCTGTACCTGCCCAACAGAGACCCCAAGGGACTGTGATCGGACACAGTATCCCAGGAAGCATCCTGCATTCTTGCACAAGACCAACCAAAAGAATAGCAAAGAAAACCCTCACAAAATTCCAGGGAAAGAATCAAGAAATGTCTAGTGCTTTGAACAGAATGGAGACTATATGTGCATTTTCCAACATTCCCAATAGGAAAACTTGTACATTCAGGTATAAACTAGGGCAATATCATATACTCTTTGAACTATTCACTAATTGTTTTTTACCTTATCTATGAAGCTGTTTAAATTTATTGAGTTAGACTAAATTACTGCCTCTACTTATTATTCTTATTACAGTTCTTCAAATTGACTTTTTTCCATCTGTGGCAGATATGCTTATGTGTATGTTCACATTACATGTGTGCATAAGTACTTATGCTTAGTACTTATGATTTGTTGTTGTTTTGAGACAGGGTCTCACTTTGTAGTTCAGGCTGGCCCTGAGCTCTCTATGTAGCCCACATAAGCCTCAAACTCAGCAATCCTCCTGCCTCTGCCTCCCGAGTGCTGGGATGACAGGCCTGAGCCACCACGCCCAGCACTGTGATATGTGGTATTGATTGCTGGTGGGTGTGAGTCACCACACCCAGCCTTGTATGTGGTTACCGGGGATCGAACTCAGGACCTTGCGCTTGCTAGGCAGGTGCTGGAACCACTAAACTAAATCTCCAGCCCATATGATTTGTATTTTTTAATTGAATTCTTTATCGGTACATTTTATATACAGTTCACAATAAAACACAACATTGGGGAATTTGTACCACTATATGACACAAGTTAATTCTCATTTTTACCCATATTTTTGACCTAAAATTACAACAGAACTTTTCTCTTACTGGCATACTTCAGCTTCTCGAGTTAGTTCAGGCCCTTAAGCGCTAAGAAAGAAAAGTTCTGTTGTAATTTTAGGTCAGAAATACAAATTGGACCAAAGCAAGAAGATGGGGCTTTAGGTGGGAAGAGCAAGAAGGCTCACAGCTCTTCTTCCTGCTTTCGGGTGTCCACTGTCGGGTCTTTGTCTTTTCCAGATTCCCCCTTGATCTTTTAACTTTCTTAGAAAAAGCATTCTAAGAAATGACTCACTTTTCTTTCTCTTCTTGCCCATCTCGCCATGTGGTGACTGGGGCAGAGTGAGTTCTCACAGCTCAGCTGTGATCTAAACCAGCTAGTGAGGAGAGGGCACCATACAGTTATTTTGCAAAATGCTCCAACTAATTTGCAAGGAGGTAAATATTGAGATAACAGTGTTCAAAGATTTAATTGCCAAAGGTAAGGAGTTAAGGAAAGCCTTTATTTATCAGATGAGTGTCCAACCTCAGGTCCACTCTTACAGAAGGAGGCTTCCGTCTTCTTGGGAACAAAGCTAAGCTGACCTTCTTTAAGAGCTGCAGTCAAGACAAGGTGCAGGATGGGGAGGGAGGACAAAGAGAAGACTGGGACCAGAGAACCGAAGAGCAGCTGCGTAGGCAAGAGGAAAGGGGATTTTAACTCGCGTTTCTGCAAGTCTCTTTGAATATGCATTGGAGCCTAAGGACCGGAACTCTGTTTTAATTTACTTGTGGTTTTAAGTTTGTTTCTGAAAGACAACCATGTTCAAAGAGTGAGCGACATGGTCTGCAGATAAATTGGGGGGTACACAAAAACGTTCATTTGTCTGTCTAACTCCTCCTGTACACATCCATTGAAACCCATTGGAGGCAGCCAGCTGAGGATTTCCAGGTCTGGAAGCCTTGTCTCATTCATCATGGAGAGTGTCTGGCATGGATCAGCAGGTTGGAGCAAATGTTCGACATGAGGAATGAGAATCCGGGCGAAGGTTTACTTGGGGGTTTCATGCTGCAACAGCAGCTCAACCTCTTCAGCGAATCCCCAGGTAGGAATCAAGACTTGCACTAGGAGAAGGGCTGGTGGAAGTGTGTTGGTGTCAAAGAAGATAGTCATTCATTCTGGGACCAGAACAAACTGCACAGGAACAAAATTTCAGAAAAGACTTTAAAAGATGGAGTCTGTTGTTAACAAGGATTTTCCAACTAGAAGTGCAACTGTTTGGACTGCTAGGTAATATCCCATAAAATCACAGTCCTTTGTATTGGCATTAATAACAGCTCAGTCCTAGCTTTGGGGCACAGGCTCTTGGTTTAGTGGATGGCATGGAATTTGCTCTCTCAGTCTTCTTTCCTCTTTTTAACTGTCTTCTAGCCCCAAGGCTACAAGGTGAACTTATCACTGCAGAAGGAACAGATAGAGTCTGTTTTAACAGGAAAAGAGACATTTCTCAGAAGAAATCTCTGTATTGATACTGCTGTACAAAAGCTTACAAAACAGCATAGTTTAGCTAATAGGGACATCGACCTTGGGTCCACCAGAATTTGAATTTTAGTATCACCATTGACTAACAGGGTAACACAGCCAGAATCTATTAACTCCTCTTTGTTTCACTGTCCTTATCTATAGAAGAATAAATTACATAGAGCTTTGTAGGAATTAAAGGAGTTAGAACATTTAAGGCAACTAGAATAGTGTCTGAACCCAGCAAATGCTCACTGAGTAAAATCTGTAATTGTATCCTATGCCACAGAAAATCAAATGCTGAGGAAAGGTTAAGTTTGAATATGATTAAATATGTTTCTATGTTAGGAAGTGTATTTCAATTTTGCAAATAAATTGGAGTAAAATACAAATATTTTAGCACATTTTGGAAGTTAAATTTGTTTCATAAGAACACACATTTTTTTCTCATGTAACTATATTAAGTATATTCTGGAATCCACCAAGAACTAATAATTTCTAATACTATTCTAGTGTCATTGTTTGTTTCAGAACACCTACGAGTGAGGGTAAAGAAAAAGTGTGCTCTGGGCTGGAGGGTTAGCTCAGTGGTTCCGGCGCCTGCCTCGCAAGCGCAAGGCCCTGAGTTCAATCCCCGGTAACCACATATAATGCTGGGCGTGGAGACACGCCCACCAACAATCAACACCGCATACCACAATGCCCGGACGTGGTGGCTCACGCCTGTAATCCCAGCACTCAGGAGGCAGAGACAGGAGGATTGCTGAGTTTGCGGCAGCTTGCCTGGGCACCATAGTGAGCTCAGGGCAAGCTATAGTGAACTACAAAGCGAGACCCTGTCTCAAAAAAAAAAAAAAAAGCAAAAAAAATTGCTTATTCTATTTATGGAGACTAAGTTCCTCAATGCAGAGAATTTTAAAGCTGGGGGGAGTATAGCAATCATCATGTGCAAGTCTTTCATCTTGAGTAGGAAGAACCCTCAGTCCACAAAACCAATTGAGCTAGAGCTTTGCAGTGCAGAGGGGCAAAGCTAAGTCTCACGGCCTCTGGTCACTATCTTTTGCCATGATGTAATCTAACTCTTCCCACCACATGATATTTTAATCCTTTTCGAAAACTTATTTTCTGTTAATATATAATAGCTATAAAATTAAATTTGGATGAAAATATTAAAATTATACCATGATTTTTTTCTCTTTAAGAAAAGAAGATATGTCTTAGTGCTGTCCACTGAAAAGGCTCAGAAAGACTGATAAACCAATAGCAATGAAGATCCTTAACAACCAGTTTAACAACAAGGAGAAACAAGAGATCTCCAAAGAAATGAATGACTCCTTGTTTGTGGTACTTTTTTGCTCTATAAAGGAAGAAAACTATTGAAGACTAATGGGGGCCATGTCAAAAGGGCAGCTGGCAGGAATTCTCACTGACAAAAAGGATTCACAAAGAAAAATGAGTACAATGGATTTTAACATACAAAATACATAAACTTCTAGAAGATGGTAATGCTATCTTACAAACAACAGACAAGCAGACAAGCAAGAAAAGCAAACAATCAAACCAAGAACCTTATTTAGAGGTTCTGGGACATCAGTGATTTCCTGTGAGCCCTTACAAATAGAAAGTATCAAACATTTATTTAACCTTTCCTATATGAGCTATGCTTCAGAATTATCAAAAACAAGTCAAGATAATGTTCTTCTTTGTAGATCTTTGTAGAGGAATTCCAGCCCACAAAGAAAGAAAAACATAATAGATAATCTCACATGAACCACTGATAATGAAATCATGGTTCCAGGCAACGACCCTCAACAGATGTTAAAAACACTAAGTGAAATTTGATAATGTAAGAATCATTATACACGTCATGATATGATTTTGTAGGGAATATGCTACACAATTTTTTACATAAAAACTTAAAACTGAATCTAATAAACCCTCTAAATATAACTGTAAATTTGGAAATATGGGAAATAGAAGAACCAAATTAAATAACAGCAAGAAGAAGTAGTGAACAGTAATGACTGGATTTCTCCAACAAATCAACAATTTGGAAAAAGGATTATAAACGAACTTTTGTACTTCAAGAGAAATTTGTATGTAATTAGTGAATTTTTACTCTAACCAGTTTGAGAAGTGGATGTGAAATAATTGCAGAAATGTGAATGTGGAATGACTTTATGAGATATTGAAGAATTGTTGTTAGTTTTATTAAGGTGAGATTAAAAATAAATTTACTATCAATGACAGGTATCCATGAACTTGTACTTTGAATACTTTCTTTGAATTTTTTTGCATTTATTACTAACTTACCAGCATTTTTTTGAGAGAGAGGGTCTCACTTTGTAGTTCAGGCTGGCCCTGAGCTTACTATATAGCCCAGGCAAGCCTCGAACTCAGCAATCCTCCTGCCTCTGTCTCCAGAGTGCTTGGATTATAGGCATGAGCCACCATGCCTGGCACTAATGGTATGTGGTACTGATTGCTGGTGGGCGTGAGTCACCATGCCTGGCATTGTGGTATGTGATTACCAGGGATCAAACTCTGGACCTTGCACTTGCAAGGCAGATGCCAAAACCATTGAGTTAAATCCCCAGCCCCCTTTCCAGCCATTTAACCTCAACACCAATAGTCCCTTAAATAGGTCTATTGATGTACTCCTCCTTTAAACAAAACCAAGATTTAAGAATAAATTTAGCTTCAAGTTGATGATACTAACTTGAATGAACAAATACAAGTTTATTTTTCCTGTATAAAAAGTTCAGAAGCAGACAACTGCCAGATTTAATTTAATAGACAATGTTAAAATTGACATTCTTTCTTTTTTTTTTGAGATAGGGTCTCACTTTGTAGTTCAGGCTGGCCCTGAGTTCACTATGTAGCCCAGGCAAGCCTCGAACTCTGCAGTCCTCCTGCCTCTGCCAACCAAGTGCTGGAATGACAGGCATGAGCCACCATGCCTGGCATTGCATGTGGTTACCAGGGTTCAAATTCAGGACCTTGTGCTTGCAAGGCAGGCGCCGGAACCACTGAGCTAAATCTCTGGCCCTGACGTTCTTTTTTTCTCTCTTAAACTTTCCTATATAATGACAAAGTAACTACTATAGTTACAGCCATCACAACCATGCTCAAAACAGAAAGCAGGAAGAGGGACATGGACAGATGCATCTGTAAACTTCTAACAAAGCAAACACATTCCCAGGATTTCCCTTATTTCTCACTGAGCAGATCTGGAAAGCAGCTCTGCTTGGATCAGGGTTTTTCTTACTGTTTGAAACAGCCATGATTTAATCCTAGAAATGGATAAGACAGTAGCTCTGAACTAAACTGGGTATTGACAAATGTAGGCGAGAAAGAACTAGGTGGGTAGGCAACTAACTTACATCCAAGATCTATCCAGGTTAATGTTCCCAAAACAACTCCTCAGTTCTTCTTTTTTAGACTGTTGAAAGCTTTTCAGTGGACTTGGTTTAAACAATTTTCCCTAGAGGTTTTCTGGAAGGGTAGAATATACTCCTCTCACTGAATCTGAATACTTACTAGCATAGCTGAATACCTAATACACCAAGAACAGAAACTAAGCTGACCTGTGATACTGTCCTTTGAAGACATGAGTCATCCAGTCAGTAACAAGTTGATTACTTCAGAACCTTCCATCCTGGAAAGGAAGCAAATGTTCTGCCCTATCAGAGACAGACACCTGCTCTGTCTTTCCTGTTGCACTGCCTCAGCCACCATCACTAAGGGTTCCCACAGTGTTTGGTATCTCAGCATGGGACCCCCCACAATGTTGCCTCAGAGTGAAGACCAGCTACAGAAGAAAGGAGAGATGGCAGACAAAACATGATAATGGGATTTACTGGCCCCACCACATATGCGCCATCCAGAAACCATCAGCATTCTTACATTCTTAGAAGGGCCTGTCAAAGGGGCAGAGAGGCTTCTGCTTGGAGCTGTCCCTGCCATGAGAGAACGCCACCCTTAGAGACCTGCTATATATCTTAAATCTTTGCCCTCATGGTGCAGAGTCCTCAGTGGGAAGAACACATAGGTCTGAGAATCAAGACAAGGAGCTATAGGTGGCCCAGCTGACCACCCCTCTGAAGGAGCTCTTTGAGGAGTGTGTGCTTCCTGTCTCACTTTAGGTTACCTGTGTCTGGAACTCCTTCCTCCTAGAGAAGAGATACTCTAATCAGGGGACGTGGCAAGAGCTCTGCTAACCTTACAGCTAAACCTGCTGCCTAGTCCCTGTGGGCTACTGGTGCCATTGGACTGGCTGGAGCAGAAAGGAATCACCTCACCAGCCTGGTGACCGTGAGGAGGAGGTAGGGCTTCTGCTACCCAAGGGAGACAGGAGGAAATACATCGGCACCCAGGGTCTGCTCCGTCATTCTTATTTCTCCAAGCTAGGGGCTCATTGTAAGTCATCAAGTAGATAGATAGAAGCTTGACAGAAAGAGGCTCAGATCCTGCCTCTATCCTCATGCAAGTCATTTAGACTAAAAGGGGGCCAACCCCAGAAGTAAGGGGGCTGCAGAAGGGCAAGAGATCAGAGAGTGAGCTGTACTGTCAGGACCCATTGCTGTGGCTACAAACTACTAATCCTCTTTCATAAGCTTTACTATAAAATACTGTACAACAGCCAAAATTCAGAGGAAATTGTGACTGTATGGGGGGAGCTTAATGTGACAAGTAAGCAGAGCTGGGGAGTGAAACCCATATGCTGAGTCCTATCAGCTTCCCTTCACCAGGCTGGTGTCTCTGAGCCCCAGTGTGTGCTGACTGCTGACTGCTCACAGCTGCCTCCTTCTGCAGAGAATTAACTTGGAGCAAATGGGCGCTGCCTAACCAGTCAGTTACTCATCCTCCTTCCCTGGGGTCTGGGGGACCACAGCCAGGGCCTGACGAGCACCGGGTAAAGCATGACCCCTGTAACTCAATGTGGGACAACTCTGCGGTGTCATCTGTGCCTCAGAGCTACTCCTGGGCCCAGGATGAAACTGGACTCCAGCTGAACCTGCTGGCTTGGCTGGCTCCCTCCCTGCCCTGCTGCGGCCTGCTTACTGCGTTCCGCCTCCTGAGAACACTTTCCCCACAGGTCACCTTCACCAGATCCCTGCTCCAGGCTCCACTTCTAAGAAACCTGATCTGGGAGACCTGTCTGTTTTGGATTAAACTGTGTCCCTCAAAAAGATCTGCTCATCGGGAACCTAAAAATGTGATCTTATTAGGAAATAGGGTCTCTATTGATGTAGTCAATTTAAGATAAGGCCATACTGACTGTGCATAGATACAAATCCAATGGATTATATCTTTAGTAGAGGAGCAGCACAGAGACAGACAAACATATACAGAGGGGAGTCTCAGTGTTATGATGGGAGCAGAGACTACAGTTATCACAAAAAGGGACCCTCAGGATTGGCAGCAACTACCAGACATGAGCAATAGGCACAGAAGGATCCTCCCCTGCAGGCTTCAGAGAGACCGTAGCAAAGTGACACCTTGATTTCTAATTTCTAAGCTTCTAGTTTGTGGTGTTTGTGTTGCAGGCCATACGTACACTGTTGTTGAGAAACCAGTTTGAATTTTTTTAATCTTTTTTTTCTGATGCAGGATCTCACTTTGTAATTCAGGCTGGCCCTCAGCTTCCTATGTAGCCCAGGCAAGCCTCAAACTCACAGGAATCCTCCTGCCTCTGCCTCCGAAGTGCTGGGATTACAGGGGTGAGCCACAACACCTGGCATTGTGGTTTGTGGTACTGATTGCTGGTTGGTGTGAGTCACCATGCCAAGTATTGTTGTATGTGGTTACCAGGGATCAAACCAGGGACCTTGTGTGCTTGCAAGGCAGGCACCGGAATGTGTGAGCTAAATCTCCAGCCCAGCTTGAATTTCTGAGAAGTCTTCACTACCAGTTCTCCTACACGGGCACTACAGTCTCCTCCACAGCATCTGTGAGCCCTTCCCGTCCCTTCACTGCTTCTCATCCTGTCAGCCTTTACATAGTTCACAGACACTGGATTATATGCTTCAGAGAACAAAGACCAGGAACAGTACTTAGATTAATTTGCAGTTTAAGGAGACTGATTATTTAGAGTTATCTTGGTGGTAGAAAACTCAAAAGTATGTTTTCTTGTGACTTCCTATTTTACCAAACACTTTCTGAGTGGCAGATAGAAAATACAGAAGTTAAGAATCACTAGAAATAGCTTTTCTATTTGTATGAAACATTATTTCCTGTATGAGTTGCACCACTTTGGAGGACACTGACTGCTGGAAGTAGGGAGATCAGAGGAGTGACGTAGGGGAATAGACAGGATAGTGTGGGTTGGTAAAAGTATTGCTAGATGCATAGAAAGGTTGAGAAAGCACTCAATTTCTTCAGTTAACTATTCAGTCATCTGCAGTCATCTCATTTTCAAAACTCATGTTCTTAAATTCCTCTGGAGGCTGAAGCATTCTAAAAAAGATACACATGAGCAGAGAAAGGATATTATGGGCTTACCTGAGAAGCTGAAACATGTTGGCCTCTATTTCAAAGTCTGATTTTAGCATCCATGAACACTTAAAAATTAAGGGCATGTTAAAAATTAAGGGTATGGGGCCGGAGATTTAGCTCAGTGGTTCCAGCTCCTGCCTCACAAGCGCAAGGCCCTGAGTTCGATCCCGGTAACCACATACAATGCTGGGCGTGGTGACTCACGCCTGTAATCCCAGCACTCGGGAGGCAGAGGCAGGAGGATTGCTGAGTCCAGGCTTGCCTGGGCTACATAGTGAGCTCAGGGCCAGCCTGAACTACAAAGCGAGACCCTGTCTGAAAAAAAAAAAAAAGGGGGTGTGTTCTGGCCTAACGATTGCTGATTGGTGCTCTCAACTCACATCTGGAAAGTTTCCTTTGAGAATAAGAGTACTATGTATGTCAGTGCTCTACCAGACCACATTTCTGGGGCTCTTCTCTTCTGAATAGACTGTTCTGAGAGGTTAGTGGAAAGGAAGTGACAAGGAGAGTACTGCTAGCCAATAGAGCAAAAGATTACTACCATCAAAGACAATCTTATTTGTAAGAGCTGTGTTGGAAATTGTTGCCTTAGTATTCACTCTTCAAAACTAAGTCAACTGAACTCAGTAATGGAATTTGGAAGTCAATTTTGATATTGCAAACTATTTTGATTTCATATGTTACCCTGGTCAACCTTTTTTTAAAAGTCCTGAACCTTTTCTCATTCCTCAAAGGCAATGTAGAAATGATTCACTTGCATAACTTTAAGTAGACTAAGATGGGTCATTGTCAGCACTGATCTAGAAGAGTATAGGAGATGAGCAGGATAAAGCCACGATGGTTATCTAACCTATAAGACATTCCTTCCAGGTTGTTTTGGGAGATGTCTTTTTTCCCATAAGGCTTTCATATTTCCTTCCTCTTCCTGAAACACATCGAAGTGTTAGGAGAATGAGGACACTGTTGGGCCGGAGGGTTAGCTCAGTGGTTCCGGCACCTGCCTTGCAAGTGCAAGGTCCTGAGTTCGATCCCCGGTAACCACATACAATGCTGGGCGTGGAGACTCACACTCACCAGCAATCAATACCGCATACCACAGTGCCGGGCGTGGTGGCTCACGCCTGTCATCCCAGCACTCGGGAGGCAGAGGTAGGAGGATTGCTGAGTTCGAGGCTTGCCTGGGCTACATAGTGAGCTCAGAGCCAGCCTGAACTACAAAGCGAGACCCTGTCTCAAAAAAAAAAAAAAAAAAAGAATGAGGACACTGTTCTGCCCTGAATGTCTTATATTCAAAATATTCAAATGTAAAATCAGATCAAACAAGAGCTCCAGTTTTGGAAGGCAGAGAATGTAAGAATGTTTAGAGTATCCAGTGTCATTCTACAAAAACCTGTTCTTTCCTCTTGAGAGCCTTTGATACCCTCCCCTGAAAAACGAATACACATTATTGTACAATTTGGTAATGTGTGCATAATGCTCTGTGAGAAGCTGGCAGAAAAAGTAAGAAGTCATACTTAACAGTTTTAAAGGAAAATAATAAGGTCACTGCTTGCACAATCCCTCCTGTCAATTCTCAGTGCCCATCATCTTCCTAAAATTGGATTTCACTTGCATTTTAATACTGGAGGAGAAAACTTCATGTTACTTCATGTGACCCGTGACAATATCAGAACCCTAATAGCCAGACCACCCAATAGGAAGTAGTTTTGCACATCAAGTTTTTGAAGCCCATTAGTCCTTATACTTTACTGGCCAGGAATATTTTATCAAGTCTGTCTAACATTTCCATTTATAATTTATAAATTTAAGTCACAGTATTTTTTTAAGTCTTTTTATACAAAACAAAATAAGTTCTATCTCACCTGCATTTGCCTATTTGTTTATTTTTCATATAATGGTTATTCGTCTCTTCAACCAGCATGAGTCAGGAACTGTGCTGAGTGATGACCGCATGAGGCGAATGTACCTATTCCTCGGAAGAGCTCTCAGGGAGGCGGGTGGTAACCACAGAGACCTAAAATGATTTACAAAAGGCTCCTCCAGTTCCAAATAGGCCAAACAGCTCCTCCTCAGTGGAAAGAAACAGGACTCTTCGGGCCACGGGACAGTTGGCTCTGATCTCAGATAAGTAGGAAAACAAATCCCCATTCAACTGGGAATTTATTTTTCTGTGCCACATTCTAAACCCTTGCAAGCCAAGTTCTTTATGTTCATCCTCCTTCTTTTTTCAAGAGCAGGTAACAGAGAGTTCGTTCTGCTCAAAACCCCTCTTCAAAATGTGTTGGCATTTCTGGGGGTTTTGTTTTGTTTTCTTCAGTGTTGAGGGGAGATGAGACGGAATCAAAGGGAGAAAGAGCCATATCAGCAAACTGCCTTGGCTACCTACTCTTGAAATGAATGCCATCTCCTGCAACTGTCTCCACTACGCTCTTCCCACATTCACTGACAGCTCCTGGACTGTAAGTTCTTTTGTTCAGACACCAGTCAGTTACTCTGCCAGTCAGCCTCCCCTTGTTCTCACTATGGAAGACAGCATAGAATAGAAGCTCCGCCTTCTTCTGGCATTTGGATTTCTCTGACTTTCACACATACTTCCACTCCTTTAGTGCTGGACCCTTGCCTTGTTCTCAGGAAGGGCAAATAGTGTAGTAGAAAAAAACAAGGCTTTGGAGTCAGACAGAACTTGGTTTATCTTTCAGCTGTGACTTTGAACAAAAGCAAACCTCTCTAATCCTCAGTTTCAGATACTTACAAAGTTTTGGTGAAGATTAAGTTGAATAACAATTGAAAGCATTCAGCATAGAGTCAATGAATGAACAGTAGCCATTTTATGATTATTCACGTGTGCTTCGTACTCATAGCCAGGGTAGGACATGCCTGATTCGTTTGAAGTAGAGCCATTCGTTGGCAGTGTGATAAGAATTGGGTAAAATTCTGAGCTGTGGCAGTGAGGGACAAGGTCCTTGTCCTAAAGGAGCTCTCAGATCTTGCAGAAAGGATGGGCATGAACATAAATTATTATATTACTCTAAAAATATACTATAAAAATAAAGTACTTTGGGAATACAGAGAAGAATAAACCCTAAATCTAAATTACAGAAAGGCAATTGCACACCAGTTTTTCCCTTTCAAGGCCCCAAATCTCAAATGAAGTTCAATTAACACATACTTATCAATAATGAACTAAAAAATGCACAATAATTTCCACTGCTTCCTGGGTGCTACCAGTCTGAATTGGGTCAGAAAAACAAATCACCCTAGATATTTCTAGCAGGAAGATTTTGATTTAATTGGTTTTTTACCATTGGTAGAAGTGGCAAAAGGAAGGTCAAAAATGGTCATCCCTAGAGCTCAGGGGAGCTGCTAGCTTTAGAGATGGCAAGAAACTGAAGGCACCGATCATATCACTGTGCTGGGCATTTGGCAAATGTCTCTGCAGTCACCTAAACATCCACCAAAGCCTATATATCTGCCTATTACTGTTGACTTTATCCCCTTCAGCCTTTGGGATTCCACATGTCTGTATCAACCACGCCTTCATTTCCCGATTCCTTTGGTCACTTGGGTCCTTGCTGACTCCAGGGACCTGGCTAATTCCTACTGAAGGCAAGCACACTGTGAATGTACATTTTGTGTGCAAATCAGACAAATTAAGAGTTCATATCCTATTAATCCTTTACTGAACTCCCTCCTGTTCTCTGGGCCACTGTCCACCTGATACCATCACTGCAGGTCTAGAAACCAAACAACTAAGGAGAGCTTCTACTCAGAGGTGCTGAAATTGTTTGAACTACCACTCCTACACCTGCTTACCTTGCCTCACCTGTTTCTTCCCACAGAATCCACAGGAAAAGCTCTTGTTCACTTTTTACTTACTCTGTCTGCTTTGTGACCAACTCTGCTGCTTCCCCCTGCAGCTCCTGTGACATAGAATGCCCCCATATATAAGTACAATACAGCTACCTTTGCAATGGCAATTATTTCTTGATCTGTTTTAAAACTCACCATAACTGAGTGAGTTTTAAAACCAACATTTTCATGCAGTGCCTCTTATTATAGAAACTGAAATCTAGAACTCGTTGACAGAGATTTTCAGAATGTATTTCTCAAACATCTGACTGATGTATTAGAAGACATAACATAGAAAGAGAAACAGTGTCGAATTTCTGAGAGACAACCCTCCCTTCAGAGTTATGAGTCAGTGATACTATTCACTTAAAGTGACTACAGAAGTAGTTCTAGTAGAGTCTAGATTTTTCCATCTGAGAAGAGCTGACTATATTTTAATTTATTACCATTTTTTAAAAGTTTACAAACTGATTGGGCCAGAGATTTAGCTCAGTGGTTCCACCACCTGCCTAGCAAGTGCAAGGTCCCTGGTTCGATCCTGGTAACCTCATACCATGATATGATATTGGGCGTGGTGACTCACACCCACCAGCAATCAGTACCACAACCCACAGTGCTGGGCATGGTGGCTCATGCCTATAATCCCAGCACTCAGGAAGCAGAGGCAGGAGGACTGCTAAGTTTGAGGCTTGCCTGGGCTACATAGTGAGCTCAGGGCCAGCCTGAACTACAAAGCAAGACCCTGTCTAAAAAAGAAAAAGAAAAAGAAAAAAAAAGTTTACAAACCGATTGTCCATGGCTCAAAGTCAGAGGTTAAATACTCACTGAGGATCTCCACTGTCTCAGTCACTTTCCCATCTTCAGACACAATAAATATGCTTCCACCCAGGAAGAATATGCTTACTTTAGCTCACAGTTTCAGTCTGTATGGAAGGCTTCAACACAGAAACAGGATGACCAAGGAGTATGGCGGAAGAAAATGTGCTTAACCCATGGGAGCTCAGATGCAAGGAACAAAGGGAGGAGCTGGGAAGGGACCCTCCCAGGTCACACTGCCAGTGACTCTCCTCCTTCAGCCAGGTTCCACCTCCTAATAGCATATTAAACTCGGAACTCATCCATGCATTAATGCACTGAAGAATACAGCACACCCATGAGGCAGTCACCTTCCAAAAGCTCAGACTCTGAACATCTGAGCCTTGGTGGGGAGACATCTAGATCTCAACCATGAAATCTGCTCCAGGTTGCTTGACATCATCTGTGTCCTGCACAATGCCTGCTGGATACTACACCTGCTAACCAAAGAGATTGTGCAGTGGTCCAGCCCCTTAATGATCATTCTAGACCTTCTTTCCTCTCTTGCATTATTGGTGTCCCACATGTATAGAAAAGAAGAAATTTAGAAATCCTTTTGGCAGGAAAAGACACTTCCTGTATGGAGTATGAGCTGCAAATAACAACAGCCAACACTTCCTGTGTAACATCCTTTACCTTCCCCCATTCTGATTCAGGAACTTGAGGCTTACATGTCTAATTACCTTCTATGGTCCAGAGAGCCTGACACAGGTCTAGAAAATTCAGCAGCTGGAACAGCTATAGACTCCAACACACAAGTTAGCCACCCATCTACAGAGAACTGTGATTATGGATGAGTATTTTAAAGCTCTTTGGGGAGAGATATGACTTGTAGCTTGCACTTGAGTTCAAAGTTGATCTCCTTGTCGTGGGTGCCACAACAGTCTTTGTACAATATTGTTAAACATTCTGTTCTGAAGAAACTTGGGACTACTTTTTACTCATTTGTGTAAGAAATGTTTGTTTCCTTTTTTTGTTCTTCTTCGGAATAATTCAGTCCTAAAGCCGTTTTTTGGGGGGATGAGGAACATAAACATCTTTCCCATGATAGAGGAGGTACAGAGGCCAAGATGTTTGGCCAGAAGAGAAGATCCAAACTGGAGGTTGCAGTGGGAAAGTGCTAGAGGGAGATGAGGGGATCAAAGTCCATTTGGCTGTAACAGGTGTCAGTCAAGGAGAACACCGCACAGGATGTTAACCCCAAGCACAGTGAGTCAGGCCTCCCTTGGAAATGGTGGGAATTCTGTGGGGGATCCCAGAGGAGTAAGGAGATGTGGCCTGCTGTGAGGTGGCAGGGTCTGAATGGGCAGAGGAGGGCCTCTGCATGGAAAGTGGTGGGCTGGCATGAAGTATACCAACCCAAGTCACCACGGAGATCCCATACAGGAAGCAGAGGCAGTGATGACTGGAACTCAAGTACTAGAGGAGAACTAATCAAATCCGCAAATAGAGAAAAGGAAATGCTGGAGATTTTGCTGTCAATGATGGGATTGAAAATAAGGAAAGGGAGAGGCTAGATTTAACTTTGTGGATTTTGTATTAGAGTTAGAGGACTCAATGAGAATTAATTATCATGTGTGTGTGTGTGTGTGTGTGTGTGTGTGTGTGTGTGTGTTTAGAATTTGTCCACTAAAAAGCCTGAAAGTAAGGACAAGGAGCACATCTAGCATAGAGCCCTGGTTTTGGAACACCATCCTCCACTGAGGAGAATAAGGATTTGAGGAAAAATGTCCTGATTTCAAGGTTGGGATAAGAAAAGACCCATTGGGTTGTGAACATTTTCTTACATCAAAAAGAATTATGAGCCGGGCATGGTGGCTCATGCCTGTAATCCCAGCACTTGGGAGGCAGAGACGGGAGGATTGCTGAGTTCGCGGCGGCTTGCCTGGGCACCATAGTGAGCTCAGGGCCAGCCTGAACTACAAAGCGAGACCCTGTCTCAAAAAAAAAAAAAAGAATTATGAGACATTCAAAAGACCCTGAAGCCAGTTTAAATCAGGGACTATGTAAATATCAACATAAAAATGGCAGTAATGCATCATATAACCCACTGAATACAATGAGAAACTAAAAGACTCAAGTCAATTCAAAGAAATATATATGAATAAATTGACAGATTGATGATGATATCTAGATCATCCAAAGCACTTGGGGCATCATTAAGGACTCCAGGTCCTATCTGATTTACATAACCTGATTAACACTTTTAATCTATCACTCATTCAAAAGATATATTAAAGATGGACTGCAGGGGCCAGAGATTTAGCTCAGTAGTTCCGTCGCCTGCCTCGCAAGCGCAAGGTCCTGAGTGAGATCCTGGTAACCACATACAATGCTGGGCATGGTGACTCACACCCTCCAGCAATCAATACCACATACCACAGTGCTGGGCGTGGTGGCTCATGCCTGTAATCCCAGCACTTGGGAGGCAGAGACAGGAGGCTTGCCCGGGCTACATAGTGAGCTCAGGGCCAGCCTGGACTACAAAGTGAGACCCTGCCTCAAAAAAAAAAAAAAAAAAAAAAA
>PVIC010016118.1:23635-34436 GCA_004025085.1 Thryonomys swinderianus | reverse complement strand
GTGTATGTACAATGTACCAATAAAGATAAAAATTTTTAAAAAGCAGCTATAAGTATTCTGAAAGCCAACTGATGGTTGGTCTTGGTGAAAAGAATAACTAATGCTGGGGTAGAAGAAAGAAGGCAGCTATATGAGGGGCATTTATGACTAATCTCAGAATAGTCAAGGTTCAGGGAAAGGGTCCTACATAGTATAGTATTCCTTTACACTGGGGTCTCAGACTTATAAGGATAAGAGCAGCTAGTCTGTATTTTCCTAAAGCCTTAAGATCGTAGGGAGAGCATGGGCCTGACCAGTCAAATGTCTGTGTATAACACGCCTACACTCTGGTAGGGATAAACTCTGTGTGTGTGCGTGCGTGTGTGTGTGTGTGTGTGTGTGGTGTAAGGCCACTGATGGTACTGGTTGGAATTTTTCTCTGTCTCCAGTATCTAGCTAACCTCAGAGAAGGGGTCTCCTTGGCCAAAATCTATCTCAGGACACAGAAACCTGAATGGTTAGTAGAAGGTGCTGAAATATTTTGTTAGGAGATCCAGCTTTATGTGCTCACTTATTTCACAAGTCCAGAAAAACATGTTATGAATAACATGGGTCAGAAAAGAGAGACAGATAGTGAGCTCTCAGAACAACTGCAAAACATAGGTAAAAGCTGAGGTACTTAAGAATGATCTCAAATCGAAGATTAAAAGATTTATTCTATAAACTCAAGATCCCTACAGATCAGGTGACTCAATAGTGCGCTAAGTGTGCAAACTGAGCAAGCTTTTTTGCTCTTTTGCCACTAGAAATGGGGATCACAGCATCAGCATTAACTGGAGTCTTGTTAGAAATGCAGAATTGCAGGTTGCATGCCATGTTTAATGTATCAAAGTATGCATTTCGCAAAGATCCCCAGATAGTTTGCACAGATAGTGAAATTTGTGAAGTTCTGTTAGAGTGTAGACAGCAGTGTGAGACGTGAAGGATACTGATCAGCAAGGTCAACTGTGGATGCCTGTTCAAGTCACTTGCATAGTCTAAGGGATAATTAAATCAATATGTTGAGGTACAGGACACAGACTCTGACTTTTGTGCAAAGCTCTATAGCTGTGCAGCTGCAGTAGGGAATCCCGACTTAGATGGTGGGTGCTCCACACGAGGGTGGATTGCTTCTGTGACTGGAGTGCTGAAAGAATTGACCCCTGACATGGCAGTTACATGCTTCTTAGTGATTTCGAAGAGTGACATAAAGATGTCGTCTGCCAGTGACAGGGCCTGCATAATCTTTCTAGCTAACATCCCGAAACTCGCCAAGAATAGAATGACTATGATGTGGTACAGGAAGACTTGAGAAAGTGCACTGCAGTGTGTGATCTGCAATGATCTCAGGGAGCAGCCTCTCCAGATTCACGGTGAGACCTAACCCCCCAAGTCGTGTGCTGCGCTTTAGATCTAAAATGGTCCACCAAGACCAGTGTGTTTGGAAGGTGCTTGGACTATGAGAGCACATTTTGCACCGCATCTATATACCCCCATGTACATGAGAAATTTGCAGGACATTCTAGATCTAAACCATAACTTAAAGCATTGCTCAAATTCATGTGGTAGCATTGAAGTGCAGTTCTTATGAACTTTAAATATTATCAAGAAGACTAATATCAGCAATCAAGGAGAACAAAACAAACGGGTTGCTGTCTTAGTCATTTTCTTCCTTGCTGAGACACAGTACCTCACACCAGAACATTAAAGGAGGAGAGGCTTATTTTGGCTCATGTTTCTAGAAGATTTAGTACATAGTCAGTTGGATCCAAAGCAGAACAGGTCTGGTAGAAGAGCCTGGTAGAGGAAATCCGCTCATGCCATGGTGGCCAGGAAGCAGCGAAAGGAGAAGCACGGGGCATGAATACAGCCTTCCAGGTCAGGCTCCCACTAACCCACTTCTAACAAGGTTCCCAGATCCCAGTGGCAAATTTAGCTATAAGCTCAGTAGATTAATCTACCCCTGATTATAGTGGCCCCATTATCCTTCCTAAACGGCCCACCTCTGAACACGTGAGGCTTTGGGGAACATTTTTTTGAAACTTTAACATTTTGCCTGTAACTAAACAAAGACTTAGGTATATTTCTTTATGTAAAATATACTTGATTAATATTTAAAAGTAGCCCAAGTCTTAACATTTCCAACATTGCTGAAAAGTCCAAGTTTAAAATCTCTTGTAAGGCTGTAGGCAAGCTCTTAGCTAGGAGCAACTGTAAAAACCACAAGAAAAGTTAAACACTGCTGACATTCGATGACACAGGGTAAATACTCCCAATCCAAAAGGGAAGAATAGGAAGATAGAAAGGAACAGGAACAAAGCAGTACTGAAACTCGGCAGCACAAGCACTAAATCCTCTAGCTCTGTGTCTACAGCCCGGGGCCAGCTGTGATCAGATGTGAACTCCAAATGGCCTTATACTGACAAGCAGTGCAAGTGACAGCCCTCGTGGCCTCTCTGTTGCGATGGCTTTGCTCATTGCACATGGCTTTCCTCAGCGGACTTTCCCACATTCCTGAGTTTTTCACCTTCCTGGGGTTTACACTGCACATTCGACTTCACTCTTACGTCTTTAATCCTTGCTTGCTCAGGGACATACTTGCTACCTGGCCTCTTAGGCTTTTTTCTTTTGAAAATTGGGGAGAAATCTCCATGATGGTGCAGCTCTTACGCTCTGCGTGGTTGTAACAACATCGCCACACAGCTAATACTAAAGTTTGCCGCTAATCAATTAGTAGCCAGGTCCCATTGTGCATTAAATCCCAGGGAACCAATTTCTTAGGTGACCCTTCTTGATCAGGGTGTTCCAGGACTCTGTTCTCCAGGCTTTTTTTTTTCAAACTTTTCTTTTCTTTTATATATAATATTAATCATAGGGAATTTGTACCTGTACATGATGTATCTTGTTTCTTCTTCTTTTTTTCTCATTCCTCTCCCTTAAAGAAATAAAAACAAATCTGTAAATAAGGAGGGGAAGGGTTGTTCAAAACAATCTTTCAAAGGAGTTTGTATTACTCTTTTACACCCTTAAGCCAGTGAAGGGTCCTGCTGATTCCTTAGATGTCTCTAAACAACCTTCCTGTTGTCCTGATGAAAGTAATCGATTATTTTTTATTGCTGATCTTTCCAGGAACCATGCTTTCCTTGCCTCAACTTTGCAAGTGCTTCCTTTCTGGAGAAAATGAAAAGTTTTTAGATGGGTTTTTGCACCTGTTTTTCATTGTAGATGTGGATAAAAGCTCTGGGAGTGTTCATGCCACAGCCTGAATGTTGGGCTGCCTTGAAATTTCCTCTGCCAGATTAATTAGTCTGTCAGTCTTAATTTTAATTTCTCACAAAGGCTCAGAATATAGGAAAAATCAGATAAAATTTCTGCCAGAGGCTAACATATATGGCCTCATTCTACCTGTCAATAGAGTCCTTGGTCCCAATTTAAATCTCCTGAGCCTGGCCTTTACTGTTGGCCTATCATCATTTTGGTATTCTGAGATCTGACTAGAATTTTCTATAAATACTGGCCTACAGAATTGTAGGGTTTTTGTATCCAGCCTCTCCAAGCCTTTCCAAACTCTTCTATAAACAGTTCCAAAGACTTCTGAATTAGACAGTTACATGTTGTCCCGACAACAACACTACAGATGGTACCAAAATCTGTCTTGGCCACTTTCTTCATCACTGAGACACAATACATGACACACAATTTAAAAGAGGAGTGCTTTATTTTGGCTCACAGTTTTGAGAGGATTCAGTACATAGTTATCTCTAAGGCAGGGGGAAGGGTCTGCTGGAGGAAAACTGTTCATGCCATGGTTGCTAGGAAGCAGAGAATGAAGGGAGGGGCTGGGGACAAGAATATACCTCCCAGGTCAGGTCCCTAGTGACCTCTTCCTATTCTGACCAGGCCTCACCTAACAGCACACTTAGGTATGAGTATAGCCTCCTCATGATCCAGGTACCATCCTGATTCCTCACCTCTGAAAATATGAGGTGGTGGGGGACATTCTAGGTGTAAGTCATAACAGTTGCTCTTATTTGGTGAGATGAAAAGAAGGCCACTGACAGAGCTTACCATTTTTTGAATACAGAGAAATTTCTTTGTATGAAAGATGGTGATTTGCTGATCTCTTTTACCATGGGATTAAAAAGAGAGAATAGACATTATAATGAACTTCCTGACATAAAATTTGGGCAGACTTTGGAAAGAGTACATCGAGAAAGCCCTATATATGCTAATGTTGCTTTAGGACACAAGAAGCAAAAGTTGGTTTTAATGAGATATTTGGAATGCATGCCTCCCCGCTAAAGGGCAAATAGGAGCTTTCTGTAAATTGCTCTGTTCATAGAAGGAGGGAGGCATTGCCCTATAAAAATGTCACACACTGACAAAGTTGGTGCATCTTGAATCTGATAGACACCTGAGCCAACTTGATCTCTGCATATCCAGTCTTAGCCAACTCTAACACACCCTTATGCTAATGAAGGGCCTCTAAATTATTTTCAGCAAGCTTCAGACTTGGTGGATCCAGAAGCATTATTATTCTTATTGCCATTATTATTTGCGATGCCTGCACATACTAAACAAATACTCTATTACTGAGCTATACCCTACACTACACATCATTTTAAATGAACTATGTAACATTTTACCCCAAGAGTCACTTGGGCAGTGTGTTTGTTATGTAAGGACTATCCTGAGCATTGCTTAGGCAGGTGTCATTTCAACCAGTTGATTCTTCTTTGCATAAGATACACTCATATGTCTGTTTGTTTTATATTGACTATTTTTGCATACTTTTTATTTAGGATGTTGCATTTGCCTGGGATGCTTGTTTGGGATCAAATCTAATAAGTCCTGGTTATTTTCTTTTACTAATTTGTTAAAAATGACCTATAATTTTGTGTTACAATCTCTAAAAATTCTTATTATAAGTATATTAGATATAATTTTTATACTTCTCCAGAGCTCTGTAATATTTTTTTATGTGGTACTGAAGATTCAATTTCGGACTTTGTTCTGTGATATTCTTTTTTTTTTTTTTTTGAGACAGGGTCTTGCTTTGTAGTTCAGGCTGGCTCTGAGCTCACTATGTAGTCCAGGCAAGCCTCGAACTCAGCAATCCTCCTGTCTCTGCCTCCCGAGTGCTGGGATGACAGGCATGAGCCACCATGCCCGGCACTGTGGTATGTGGTATTGATTGTTGGAGGGCGTGAGTCTCCACGCCCAGCATTGTATGTGGTTACTGGGGATTGAACCCAGGACCTTGCGCTTGCGAGGCAGGCGCCGGAACCACTGAGCTAACCCTCCGGCCCTCTGTGATATTCTTTTATAGAACAGAACAAACACGTTTGGGACACTGAGACTGCATAAGAAGGGCATGCCAGAAGATCTGGAAATAGGGGAAATGTTAGCATATCAGAGAGGAAAAGTCTGTGTCATGAAATGAAAAGACACAAAAGATACCTCCTTACTGTACTATTCATAATATAGAGTTGATGAAGAAACAAAATTTAAAAAAATTCAATATACGAGTTTTGGTTACACTGTATTTAAATAATTGGACTGGTAAGTGGTTAATGAATCTATGGGGTACAATGTCATATTTGCTATGTATATATACATGGGATGATTAAATCAAAGTATTTAATATGTCCACCCCCTCAAATACTCACTATTTTGTTGGTGAGACCATTGGGGTGAGTTATTTTGAAATATATACAGCATTTTATGGACTTGCTGTGCAGTAGACCTCAAAAACTTCTTCCTAAATTTCACTTTGTACCAGTAAATGAACAACTGCCATTTTTGTTTAATTGTAAATATTTATAACATTTTCTTATCCAGTCATCCATTGATGGCAAATCATTTCTCTTTTTTTGAGACCGGGTCTTGCTTTGCAGTTCAGGCTGGCCCTGAGCTCACTATGTAGCCCAGGCAAGCCTCGAACTCAGCAATCCTCCTGTCTCTGCCTCCCGAGTGCTGGGATTACAGACGTGAGCCACCACGCCCAGCCAAATCATTTCTTAATTATCATGAATATTGCTTCAATAAATGTGGGAGTAAAGATATCTCAACAGCATGCTGATTTTTATTCTTTTGAAATATATGCAGTAATGGAGTTTCTTGATATAATCGTTCTAGTTTTCAGTTTTCAGGAACCATCACATTGCTTTCCACAATGGCTATGTAACCCCCACCAACAGTATAAATAGGTTTCATTTCTTCATGTCTTCAACAACATTTGTCATCTGTTGTCTTTTGACAACTATTCTAACCAGGGTGAGGTGGTGTCTCATTGTGGCTTTATATTTTTTTAATGATTAATGATGTTGAATACATTTCATCAACCTGGCCATTTGTATGTCTTCTTTCGAGAAATGTATGTTTGCTGGGTGTGGTGGCTCACTCCTATAATCCCAGCACTCAGGAGGCAGAGACAGGAGGATTGCTGAGTTTGAGGCTTGCCTGAGCTTCATAGGGAGGCTCAAGGCCAGCCTGAACTACAAAGTGAGACCCTGTCTCAAAAAAAAAAAAAAAAAAAAGAGAGAGAAAGGTATGTTCAAGTTCTTTGCCAATTTTTAAAAAGATTGGGTTATTTGCTTTCTTACCATAAGTATTTTGAGTTTTGTGTGTGTGTGTGTGTGTGTATACATATGTATGTATGTATGTGTACATATTTCTCAGATGTACAGTTTGAAAATATTTTTGCCCATTCTATGATTTGTCTCTTTGCTTTGTTACTTGTGTCTTTTTCTGTGCAGTCTTTTTAGTTTGATGCAATTCGTCTATTTTTGCTTTTGCACTTATATCCTAAAACCATAGTCTAGATCGATGTCAGAGAGATTCTCTGTTTTGTTTCAGTACTTTAATATTTTTATATCTTATATTTAAGTGTTTCCTACAGTAGGAGTTGGTTTTTATGATATGAGGTACAGATCCAATTTCATTCTTCTGCATGTAGATACTGTGCTTTTCTCAAGACCATCTGTTGAAGAAACTGTCTCCTACTGTGTATGTTTGATATATTTGTCAATGATCAATTGACTTATTCTTGGTTTATGTGTCTTTATGCCAGTATCAGGCTGTTTTGAGTATAGTAAGTTCATAGTATATTTTAAAATCGGAGAATATGACACTTCTAACCAAAAATAGTATCAAAAATTATTATCAAGAGAAGCTTGTCTCTATTATCTTTTCTTTTCAGTTTTATTGGGATTCATAGCCAACATCAAAGGAAAGAAAAATAATTTAAATATCATTAAGCATTAGAAAGGGAAAAAGAAACTATTTTCCACAGATGATAGGAAAAACTAGGAGATATTAGAAAATTGTAATGAATCAAGAAATAAGTAACTAGAACTATTGAGAGAGTTTGGTAATATTGCTGATAAAAATCAGTTTAATAAAATCAATATTATTTTTATATACCAAATACAATTGAAAACTAATTTTAATATGGTAGCATGAATCTTTTTTAGGATTAAAAAAATCTAATGTACCAGAATTTTGCTTCTAGTAAGGGCTAACTAGATTTTTTTTTTTTGAGACAGGGTCTCACTTTCTAGTTCAGGCTGGCCCTGTACCCCAGGCAAGCCTCGAACTCAGCAATCCTCCTGCCTCTGCCTCCCGAGTGCTGGGATTACAGGCGTGAGCCACCATGTCCGGCTGTGAGGTCTGTTTTTATCTTCCAGAGTTCACAACTTAAACGTTCATGAGTTGAGGACTTACTCATGCTCAGTTATTTGTCAGTACTAGGTGTGAAATAAGACCTGGAGATACAGTAATTCTCAGCACTGTTGTTGGGGGTATAACTATTTTGAAAATATAGTTGTCCATGCAGAAGCACGAGTGTGGCCTGTGACTATGAAATCCATGAGCACTAGAGGAACTTTTGTATGCATGCCCTTGGAGACAGATATTTTAATTGTATTTTTATTATGAAAATAAATATATAACATATTTATCTAAGTTATATACATAAATAATATATAAATTGATTATTCATCAATAGAACAATAATAAATACAGTAAATACTATGTACTGTGAATATGTAATACTATTTATATGTATCAACAAGGGCCACTACAATCAGTATAACAGTGTTGATGGGAAAGGGAAGTCACCAGAAAGGATAATGCTGTAACTCCGAGATTATAAGGTACAAACATAAACAATTAAAATTCCTGTGTTTTTACAGACACTTGCATGAGCAATAAACAGTACAAGTTGTCAGCATTCAAATAGCCAGTTACCTCTAAAGAAGAAGGCTGGGTTGGAGTTTGTAATGTCTAAGTGGTCAATGGTGAATGTTCATGTTTGGCTTTTGGAATGAATGGTGGATATTCATTCAAAAAATACAACAGTAGCTTCTGCCCTCTGTGTGTGATTGGATGGCATTGCCTTGTGAATCACCCATGTTCTGGCAGAAATGTACATCTGACCAAGCAAAATCTGTCAAGCTAAGTTTGGCAAGCCTCCCAGTTTTCCTTTGATCACATTCTTCCTGAAACTGGCCACCTTGTGTTCATTTGAGATACATCTAACCATGCTGTTTCAAATAATTTTTAACCTAATTGGTGAAATCTGCTCTTGGGACAGTTATTTGTATTGTGAGGTCTGTGGGGACTGTGGGACTATTTAAAATTGTTCTCCTCTTTCCCTGCCTGATGCATTCTGCAAGAGTTGAGATGGTTCCATTTTTCTAAACTAAAGTCCTCCACCCATCGCCAAATCATGGTTTATTCTACCTGCATCCCATGAGCAGCAAGCTTTCAGCTTCCTGTGCTCACAGTCTTTTATGTGACTTTTCCCAAGCCCAGGAGAGATTTCAGTTTGGCTGCTGTTGTCCGAGGCAGGAACTTCCAAGAACTCTGAGATGCTCCCTCTGAAGGAAGAAGAGCTTGGTGACTTTCACATTTCAAAGGTGATGGCTTCATAGCTCCCTAAAGCTCAAGGCTACTGGTTCTACTTGAACCCGTTAGACAGTCAGTGAAGGTGAAGAGCTGGGGTGTATGAGCAGGTGGAGAAAGAACTTTTCACAGAGAACCCGTTATCCATATCTTTTTTTTTTTAAACCCCTTTCAACTCCCTTCTAATCTTTCATTTTTCCAATCAACGTTTCCTCTTCTTGATAAAATACAGTGGGTTTTGGCATTTGTCTTGCTCTGGAGTTTTGATGCGAGCTTGTCCTTGAACAAAGTGTGTCTATCTCAAAAATCTAGGGAGCAGGGAAGATTGAACTGCAATGTCCCAGGGTGAGGCAGGGTTGAGCGGCGAAGGGTGGAAAGCTGGCCTGTTTCTCAGAGAGCACCGCAAGGGCAAGGGCTCGATCTGCCCACGGCTGCTGGCTGAATATGCCTGGTGAATAACCCTCCGGAGCTTCTTATGAATTGCTGTGCAGTCCTTCATTATCTCAGCAGCGGTGGGAACGGCTTTGTTTTTTAATAAGGGAAGAGGCATTGCCTCTCGGCCTTCCGCATTTCTAGAGGTGAAAGAATGTAAAATGCTTAAGCCCCAGGCCCCCACCTCAGACCCCACTGTGACCTGACAGCTGGGAAAGGCATAGGAAGCAATTAAACCACCCTGCCTTAGTCACAAAGGGAGAGAGAGCCCAGCCCTGGCTGACAGTGAGCGAAGAGGGAGCCAGGAAAGAGCTCTTTGGAGCGTCTGAGGCTTTGTGTCAGTGTATCCTTCTGAGTTCCCTTGGGGTTATTTACTTAGCATTTATAATATGGGAAGATTTTTCTTCAAGTATGGGTTCTGTGTTGCTTGACAGTGGGGATAAATTCTGAGAAGCGTGGCTTCAGGCGAAGTTCTTGGACACCTATCAGAGTGGACTTACACGACCGAGACAGCTAGTGTCACGGGGTGCTGTAATCTCATGGGACCACCTTAGTGTCTGTGGTTTCCCTTGACTGAAAGGTGGCTATGTGGAGCAAGACTGGGCTTGCCCAATTAACGCAACACCTGTCTGGAGATGGTTTGCAAATGCCTTAGTTGAAAGGGGTGTATGTGCTTGGCTGGAGCGTGGGAGCAGTAACTCAACAGTCCAGGGACCCGGGAAACGGAGGAAGGACGGATCTCAGCTGGGATGGCTGGGGAGTCATCCTACTGGGCGGAGCCTCGCATGTCTCCTTGTCCACCATGCAGAGAGAGCTCCTTTGCTAGGGCCTCTAGAAAGCAGAGAGCCTGCCCCGGTTACACTGCCGGATGCCCAGTGAAGAGCCCGATGTTTGTGTCTGTTTTACAGCCTGATGGATTTTGGCTTTTCCTTTCCTTCTTCAGAGGCCTACAATCTGCACCAAATGTTTCACATTACTCAGTGTGAAAAACCTCCTATTCTTTCAGATTTTTTACAAGTTCATACATCCGTGGAAACCTGATATTCCATATTTCATTCTGCTTTGTGCACGTCATTGTGAAGGATGCGGGTTCACAGGCAACAGGCCTCTTCTGGCTTTGATCAGCTTGACCGCAACTAATTGTAAATGGAGAACAAATGAAAGAAATATTTACAAATTTCATGGGAATTCAGGCGGGGCCTAAGCCATCCCTAATGCCTCCATTCACAGTAAATGTTTATTGAACACTTTAACTCTACTGTGGACTTCAATATTTATATAGTATTAGATTTGAGCTTGTTCTGGGGGGATCTGGAGAGGTAGTAAAATGATCTTCCTGTTCTTGTTGTTTTCTGCTTCCCTTCTCTTTTACAAAGTTCCTTTCTTTGGCATCACAAAATCTGCTGCTGCCGGGGTAGGGGGGAATCCAAAAAACAAAAAAAAA
>PVIC010016118.1:0-23535 GCA_004025085.1 Thryonomys swinderianus | reverse complement strand
TAAGGCCTGAAAAGCAGCACCAAGGAAGAAGTGAATATTGGGCAATTAATCAGCACTTGCCTGGTTTTAAAGAAACACAAGCGGCCCTATTAGAGGTTTTCAGATATGGATATTTTCATTCCTAAGTGTATTTTTTGAGATATTTGTTTATCTAGGAACCAAAATAGCCTGTGTGTCTTTTGGGGATTCGGAGAAGGGACATTTAGGGCTGGCTTTGGGGCCAGCTGACCCTCCCTTCAGCTCACCTGCCTCCTAGCAGGGAAGCCCTGGTGATGCTGCTTTCTTCCTTCTTCAGTCGTGAGCAGCCTGAACTTCTAGAGCAGCCTAGACAAATGATGGTCCAGGCGCTGAAGGAAAGAGAGGAGATGACCTCTGTCCAGACAGACCTTTGCTCTCACCTTCTGGGGTGCAAGTGTGTCTGGGTGCTGCCAGCACCAGCTTAATAAATGCTCTAACAACTGCTCTTTTCATTAGGAGCTTCACATGCACATCTGCCATCCCTTGGATCTGTTCACCCCAGAAGTCGTAAAAGTCAGACTAGCTCCTGTTATCTGTGGAGGCTGGCTGAACCTGCTGTCTTCCACCTTGCTGCCCAGACATGAAAGGCAGGAGTCCCGGTCACATGCACTAGAGGGTAAGTGACCCCAAAGCACCCCAGACTGATGAAAGAGGTATGTGCAAACTCCAGGAGGGTGGTCGGAGGCGCCTTGGGGTGGAGGCCTGACAGGGGCACAAAGCTGAGGAGAAGGATGAGGAAAGGAGAAGAAAGTTGGCTTCAAAGCCAAGGAGAGCTGGGCCAGAGATCCCACAGGAGATTTGAGGAGCGTTTATTATTAAACATTTCCTCATAAAGTCCAATTTCAAGTTCTGCTTTTTGAGTAGTCAGTGAAGCTATTTTAATGAGGATGCAAATTTGATATAAGGAGTACAGTTTTTTTTTAAATCTTGCTTTTTTGTGTGTTTTAAAATAATCAAAGTCCTTATTCATAAAGGTTAATAGTTTCAGAAATGAAACTCAGTGTAGCACTTTGCAATCTAAATATTTCTTTTAATTAAATTAACCTAGTACCAGGAAGGAAGACTATTCAATATTTTTGGTTTCAAAATTCAACAGCTGACACTTCTTGACATAATTATAAATGTCATAAGCATTGTCAAATTACACATCTTGAAACTGCTTCTGTAAGTACAAAGTCATGATGAAACCTGTAAAAAATTTACATATCACCCAGATGTGGTAGGACATGCCCAATCCTGCACTCTAGGAGACTGAGGCAGGAGGGTCATAAGTTTGAGTGCAGCCTGGCAAACTCAGTGACTCACTGAGTACTTGTCTCAAATATAAGTAAGTAAATAAATAGATGAGGGCCGAGAGAGTAGCTCAGTGTAAAGGCCCTGGATTCAATCGCCAGTGTAGAAGACATCATATTATTATATAACTCACTGTTGGGAGCCATTCTGAGACCTCAGTGGTCCCATGTCTTTGTGATACTTGAGGGCAACATTACATCAGCACAGGATCCTCTGAACTCAGGATTATCAGATGATCACTACCCTCTGAGACATCTGATACTCCCGCAGATTATAAGATCCTCATGAATTTAGCGTTATCTCTGGCCTCTGAGACAACTGATACTCTCTATGAACCAACCCAATAAAAAATGGTAAAGTCTGGGGGGGTCTTTTATCTTTGCTCCCTAGAGCAGCTTTGATCAGGCCCAAAGCTCAGCTTCTTTACACCTCATTTCTATTTATCAATTAATTCACCTTGTGCTGTCTTGGCTTATAGGAGACTAGGACTTACTGGCAAGGTTCTGGTAACATTCCCCCCTTCTCTGTCCCCAGTTGTGTATTGAATAAAAAAATGGCTGACTTTTAATTTAACCAACCCACACATGTGATATTAAGAGTATAAGGATATCTCAGTTGTCAAGCTCAGTTCATTACAAATTCCTGTTTCAAACTGAAAAGCTTGAAAACTAAATGTATTTTTCTATAAGAAATAATGGAAAACCAAATAATTGATTTTGAGGCTTCATAGTTACACTTATAAATTAATTTTGCCATGACTTTCATAAATTTTTTAAATAATTTCTTCCTTAGCTTTACTGCTGGATTTCCCAACTTTCTTTGGAGCAGAGATTATGATATTTAATGCAAACAAAGTGCAAAAATGAAAGCACGATGGTGAATGGTTTCGTGCACTAACACCAGCACTGTGTATATTGTCTGGGTGAGAGTGGTGCTTAGACTGAAGAGTTGCCCTTTTGTGTCCCCTGCTGGGTGTGACATGTGACTCACGGTTCTTACAGATTTCTCTCAGGATGGATTTCTGGTTTGGGAACAGAGCGAAGTTTTGGACACTGAACAAAAGACAAAAACAAGACACTTATTTTTGAGCTCTGCTGTTTTAATGGTGGAAAATATGAGCTTGGACACTGATTTATTTAGTTTCTTGTGAGTGGGCATTGACAAGTATGATTGAAAAAGAGAGTACTTTATCGTACATGTTCTATCCAGAGACCTGTCTAGAATTTCTTCGCTATTTCATACTCTAATATATGATACATGTAGATGTTGAGATGACGTTGTAATTTGCAAGTACATCAAGCCATTGGGCATGACTTTATTTTCTAATCAGTGCTGGTGTTAGAGCAGGACGCGATATGAAAATGAAGATCATGTCCACTCTCCATTTTAATATGGGAGGAGCAGGAGAAATGTCTGGTGAAGAAAGAACTTAATTCAACTTTTCTAGATCTCTTCTTCAGCGAGTAGATCTCTCTCTCTCAGGTAGCATTGTTGGAGATCAGCCCTGACAAAGACAGTATTGGTAAATTATCTTCCAGATGACAAAATGTACTGTGAAGCAGTATTTTTCCTTTCCCAGATTTCCAGCTGTAGGACTCAGGCTGCTGTCTTGAAAACTGCCTGATTCAAGGTTTTGGGAGGGCCTGCTTCTGTGCTAAGCTTGCTCAGGTTTGGATGGAGGAGCATCTGTGTCAGCTTTGCCCCTTGACTCCTTGGGTTCAGTGAGGTCCTTGATGGGTCAGTACTGAGCAGGACTGGCCTGTCATCCTTAGATCAGCAGGTGGGGATCAGCTAAACCTCTAGGAATCTATGCACAAAATCCCCTATTTGGTTAAAATTACTCTTTTCATTCTCTTCCCAATTCTCTTCTCTCATTTCTGGAGCTGTTGGCTCTTGTCTGCCTTTTTTTTTTTTTTTTTTTTCTTCCTCAAGTATCTCCTTGCCTTCAGAATGTCGTCTTAGAACCTGGCCACCTTTTAAATATAACTGGATAATAGTAATTAGCTATTTTGGGTTTTAAAGGTCATTTGTTGTGGGTAAGTGGCACAGCTGGGTTGTAGACGGCAGCAGAACAGTGGGCAGGGGAGAGGAGGATGGGCTGAGCACGTGTGAGCAGTTTGCTTTTGCATGTGGTCAGCTAACAGGAGGCAGGAGGCCTGGGCTGTCAGCTCATGCCCCACAGCTTCAAGGGGGATGAAGCTGTGGTGGTTTTGGACTTTCATCTGGGACCAGACAAACCAGGTCAAATCCTGTCTCTGCCACTGATGAACTCTGGAATGGGCACGTTTCACAACTACTGTCAACCTTAGGTTCTTCAACTCTAAAATAGGGTCAATAATAGTGTCTACCTCATAGCAATGCCTTAAGAATTGAATAAGGTAAAATACAAAGACTGCTTAGAGCAGCAACTAGTGCATTATAACGGTTACATCAATATTAGCTATTTTTCTGTTTCAGGAGGTGAAATGTATTTTCTTTCTTAATTTTTATCTTTATGATTCATTGTATATACAAATTATGATCACACTCCATATTGGGAATATGTACCAGTATATGACACAATTTAATTCTCATTTTTCCCTGTTCCCCTACCCACCCCTCAACTCACCACCACCTAAATACGTAACTTTTCCCCCTTTTTTATTACCATCACATTTTTCTTTATCCCTCACTACTAACCCTCCATCACATTTCCCTTTGAATATTTTCTATTTCACAATAACCATCATACATTCTAGAACTCACTAACATCTTCAGTTTCTCATACCAGAAGACAGATACAATATTTGCACATCTGTGACCTGTTGAAATGTGTTTTCTTTACCAAAATGTTAAGTTTCCACCACCATCTTATCAACAAAAATATTTACTGAAGTTAGAGTTCTTTGTTAGAGAATTCCTTTAGATCCTTTCCTGAACTAATTTTATTAATCTACATTTAATATATAAGCAACCCCACCTATATATTATGTATATGTACATTTATATATAAATATATATTTATGTAATATATAATACATAAATATGTGTTATTTATATATATTACTCTTACATCAAATATCTCTATCCTGTCTTGAGAACGGAGGAGGAAAATCTACTGAGCAGTGCATTTATATAAGAATGCTCAAATGGAAAGGTCTTCAAACTTGCTGTGGATCAGTTTTCTTCACTATGCCTTAATCACAAAAATGGCTTTTTCCCTATTTGTTCAAAAGGTGGTGCTCAGAATTTTTCGGTAGTGAGCTATCAAAAGAATTCTTCAGAAAAAAAAAAATCAGAGCGCTTACTCATCAGCATTAAAGGAAGCAGAGGAGGAGACTCAAGAATGGCGAAGTGTTATTTACATTTCCTGTTAGGAACCTGTCTGGAAGTCCAGACAGAGAAAGCACTCAGTCTACCTGTCATCTGAGCTAGGAAGATTGTCCTAAGTCTCACTGTTCTTAATGGCACCAGCATTTTTTGAGAAGCCACAATTTACAGAAGAGAAAGCACACAGCTTGCAAGGGGTGCCCCTTTGCACAAATGGACCACATTCCAAAATGGAGTGTCATGGGACTCCCTCTACAGTAAGTTGACTCGAAAGGGAGTGAGCCATCGACAATAGATCTCTTTATTGTACTGTTTTGACAAAGAACAAATGACATTCCTCAGAGCCCTTTTTATGTAACAATCTGCCATGAAATACGTCTGTATTCTTTTTACCTGCAGAACTGGGTTATATCAACTCCATTACTTTTAGGCTTATCTGAGAGCAAATGAAAACTGATACCGGTGCGGAGGGCAGTGACAGCTTGGTTAGCAGACAGCTACTGACTTCTGTCTCTAAGTTCTTTGAGCAGTTTCATTTAAACCTGGAAAAATGCTTATGTGCAGTGATATGACAACCTTTCCATGATTTTATAGAAGAAAAATAGGAAACTATGCACATTAGTGCTCTTTCTGGGATTATATATTACGTATTCATGTAGAGTCTATATATGTTGCAATTATGTGTATATATTGGTTTGTGAATATATTTGATGATGACCCATAATGTGGCTGCTAGTATTTTCTGGGTATTTATAAATAGGTACAGGGATATGTCAACAATTTTTGTAACACTAGAAATAGTGAGCAAAGCCCCTACCGAATGATTGTGTGGGTAATGCTCATGAGTATATTCCTGTATCTCAGAATTGGTGCCAAATGGACATGTTCTTAGAATATCTTCTATAATGCTCCTTGTGGCATTGTGATTTAACTGTCCTGGAATGTTGTATGAAATAGATTTGTACCTTTTCTCTTCCTTTTTGAGCAGTGAGAAAATTATAGGCTTTTTCAAATGCAAGAAAATAAGGCTGTGTTGAAAATGAACAATCTGTGTCGTGAAGGACATAAGTATTACAAATATGTTAATTATTTATGCTAATATATACATCCAGTATATCTGATTTTCAATTGCAAATGTCTTCTAGAATGCTTTTCTATAGTTTCATCTGCTATGTATGGAAATTGGATGTTAGCTATATGATTGGATAAATTTCAAAGAAACTAATTCCAGATGCCATTGAATACAGAAATCAAAATCTAGCAGCCAACATGCTAAATTTTACCTGCAATTTGGTTGTTCAGTATATGTGCATCTGGGTTTAATGTTTTTTTTTGAGGTAGAGTAAAACAGGATAAACTGTATATACACTGTACAATTTGATGTTTGGATTCAGGTGTGCAGCCCGTGAAATTCATCATTTGGTTAAAGGTATATTGCAGTGAGAGCATCGTTAGAGTCAAAATAATATACTCAGCGCTATCAAATGTTTCCTTGTATACCTTAGAAATTTCTTCTTCTTGTTCCTAGGCCCTCTAGGGAATCACTGATTTGCTAGTCTTCATTATAAACTAGTTTGCATTTTTAGAATTTTCTGTAAACAAGAAACAGAGAGTAGGTACTATTCCCACCCCCCCCGGTTTTGTTTACTCAGCATATTTGTTGTGAGAGCCACTCAAAAGACATAAAACTGACAAAGGTTATCGCCACTGTTTACTTTAGAAGTTTTATAATGTAAATATTACATTAAGTTTTATATCCATTTTATGTTAATTTTCATGTGTCATCTGAGGTACCAGTAGAAGTTAATTTTTCTTATGTGAATTGTTGAATTGGCCCAGGAATTGTTTGTGGGAAAGTGCGGTTCTTTCTCCCTTGAATTCTTGTGGACACTCTTGAGCCAGGGCAGCTGCTGGGCTTAACTCATTTTCCACTCCTCATAGGCCACTACCCACCTCATCTGATGTCCAGCGTTCTGCAAACTGGCTTCATATGTTTCGTTTTTCTTTGTCTAGGGTGGCAGTTTTAGAATTAGACTTTGTTTAGTTTAATTCCTATGATTCTGTCTTGGTCAGAAGCAGAAAGTCTCCTCAGTCAATCTTGTTCTCTTTCGTAAACAAATTTAACTTATTGCTAAG
Organism: Thryonomys swinderianus; assembly: GCA_004025085.1. Taxonomy (NCBI): domain Eukaryota; kingdom Metazoa; phylum Chordata; class Mammalia; order Rodentia; family Thryonomyidae; genus Thryonomys; species Thryonomys swinderianus. Next base: position 16,779 of record PVIC010016118.1, on the reverse strand, counting down.
AAATTAAAAAGCAAGAAGCATGATAATCTAATGTAGATTTCTGGCCTTGGTTGAAACACTGCAGGTCTGGCAAAGCAGGATGCAAAGAAGGGAACAACTTATTTTGGAGAACCAGAGGCTTCCCTCTTTGACTGTAGGAGGTACCCGTCTTCCCATGGTTCTGCCTTACGTGACTCCCACACCCTGATTGATTCAAGCCTTTCATTCGGGAAGAAACCGAGGCAGAGAGGCAAAGCATGTTGAGATGAGAAGCAGGTATCTCTGATTGTAGGTCCAATGATGTTTCCACAGAGATCAAGCAAAAATGTGTTAAATTATTGCTGTGGAGCTCAGTAAGCCAAGGCCTGAGTATTTGCTGACAGATTTAGATGCTCAGCGCCTATAACTCAAACTCTTTTTCATCTCCTGATAATAACCTGTGAAGTTTATTATAATTTATCTGTTGCCATCTTTGGAAAGCAGGCAATACTGCAGGATTTAACTGTTGCCTAATTCTCTTAAAGGAATTATTCATTCAGCAGAAATCACCTTTTGAGGGTTATGTTCATTTTTTTTCCAATTAAATAAATTGCCCGCAGCATTTATATTGTTTTGATCTCTGGTGGTTTTCCTAAGAAAATATTGGAATGATCATAACATAGAGAACATTTTTGTGGCATTTGTCTTCCCTTTGTAACTTTATGAGAGATTATTGAAGATATTCATGTCAAAATAACTGAGCCGTTCAATCTGTCAGCCTGGGCAATTATGTGATAAAATTCTGTCTACCGTCACCCTTTCCCTGTAGATTAACCAAAATATTTCTAAATTATTGTGCAGCCTATAGGAATAAAGGTAAGAAAACCATAAAAATCATTCAAAATCATGTGATTAGCAAATTATTAGACTTAGATGCATTTAAAAGTATAAATTCAGTGTTTTGTGTAAATCCATCTCTTTACTTTTAGCTGATAGATCTGAAAGAAATACAGACTAGGAAGAAGAATTATGAACTTTTGATTTTATATTTTGAATTTTTCTGTTAACATGGACCAGTGGTGGAAAACTTATAGCACATGTGCCAGAGTGACCTGTTTGTTATCATCAAGAACTCTAAAAGATTCGCCATCTCTGACGTAGACCCCATATAAAGAATTGAGCTAAAAGCACATTATGGTGTTTTTCCCCCCATGTTACAGTAGGTCATTATCACTAATCTAAAGTAAAAGGAACAGTTCTCTGACTACTAACCTCCAGTTCCAATATCTGAGATATTATTTTCATTTTACTGTTTCCTTTCATTTTAATTTTCTTACATTTTTCTCAACCTTCTCCACTGTGCCTCCTCCTTAACCTACCACAAACATTTTTGACTCTATGTCAGTTTCTTCCAAGGTAGAATCTCTTCTTATTACATTTCTGTGAAATCTATAAACACTTTACCTTTGGGAAATTTGCAATTATTAATTTGGGGGGTTCCAAAGCCTGGAAATAATCTGATACGATCTTAGGAACCTGGCTTTCTTTAACTCTCTTCAGTTATTCCCTATTGCTGTTTCATTTCCCTTATTTAAAAAAAAGTTACTTGTGCTACTAGAATAGATTGCTTTCCCCAATCAATTTTATCTAGTAATGACATCTCGCTTTTGATAGAGTTTTTGCCAGTTTCCTTTCTTGTTACTATTCTTGGTTATTACTCGTTATATTTATTTTGTGTTTCTATCACTTTACCATTTTCCTCCCAGTTTCTTCTTTCCCACATGCTTTCTAGGATAGACTTTGACTCTCCCTGTCTTACCAAAGGTTGTAGAGGGCCTGAAGGTCAAGTGCTTCAGGCAGATTCCTCTGCCGTCTCCAGTTCCTGGTCCTGCCTAGGAGAGCCTAGAGATTTATGATGTGGGGAGACGGTAGCAGAAGTTGGATAGGGCCGATACAGAAGGTTCTCTCCCAGACTAGAGAGGAGACAGAGGTTCATGGTGTGTGATTTTCGTGACAGGTGGTGACTGTGACCCACTGTTTCATGTGTCTCAAAGCAAAAGGAGGCGAAGGTTGAGCACAAGACTTGAGGATATCTCAGTTACTAATTAAGTAATAGGTTAATACATTATTTTTAAAAGTCAAAAAAAAGTGCAAACCCCCACAATGGACAGTCTATGAACATGTTCAATAAAGACAAGACCCATAGAGGGCCTCCAGGGGATGGTGGCTGGTATGCCCAAGGTGTCGATCCGAGGATCTCAGCAGGGATTCCCTGGCTCTGAGGGGACCCATGTAGCACGGTCCTTCAATTCCCAACATCTTGTGAGTTTGAGCAGGAGGCACCAACAGCGTAACCGTCCGTCCATACTGGACAGAGGGATAGAGGGGCACCTTCACATTTTTAAATGTAGAACATCATTGGAAAACTGTTTTATTGGAAACCACAGATGGAAGGCTTGGGAATGGCAGAAACGGAACCCTGGCATTTGGATTGTTTTTCTGTTTCCAGTAAGTAAAAATGCAGTACTCCTTGCATTTACAGTTTATCTGTTACATATTCATAGCAAACACACTGCTTCCATCTGGAGCTTGGTCATTATTTTAAGTGAAGAGTGGGAAGCTGAGACTGTTTTCTTTAAATCCTGTGCTGTCCTTCCCGCCATCACGAATATCCACTTCTGTTTTAACCAGTGACTTGGTGATTGGTTAAACGAGAGACTTAGTGACCCAGGTTCAATAAAGATCTCTGTGTTTCAGAGCTGTTCAGTGGTCATTGCAGAAGCTGCATGTGTTCTCTGCTTTGACTGCTGCAAAGGCAGCTTTTACATTTTGGAGACTGTTGGATATGGTTTCTAGAGTGTTCTTTTTAAAGGTAATTGGTGGTGGTGTTCCTGCCTCCAAATGTAGTATATTTCCACGTTTCATGAATATTTCTGGGTGATTGGCCCAGCTCCTGGATTTCTGGAGCTGCAGATGAAGCTGCTATGGGGAAAGGTCTTCCTTTTGAGTGTAGGCTGTGCCACTTCTGTCGCACAGGGCGTCAGTAATTTCTTTCTCATGTGGCTAGAGCTATCAGCTATGCAGAAATAAGTACCAGGGAGTCTTTAGATCAGTCTAGATGCATCCACACAGTCCTCAGAGATCATCACCAAGCTGCTTTTCAAGCTCAACTGAAGTTTGTTGAGGTTTTAAACTCAATGTTGGTACAGCGATTGAGAACAGAATCAATTTCAGAGACTTTCTACATAGACACAGATTCTGTGACAACGTCCTGACTTTTGTATTGAATGATGAAAGGTGGCAAAGGTTATTAAAGTGAGTGAAGAAAAAAATTGGAACTTATGATAGTAAAAGTACAGCTACCAATACTATCAAAAAAATAGGAAAATAGCTGTTAAACTGCCATTCTTCATTATGAGGGATCTTTCAGCTATCTACTGGCTAAAACATTGTAATAGCTGTACAGAAATGTTTACACTACAATACTAGTCAGAGAATGAAGGTAGAGAGAATGTACAATGGTAATGTCTTATGTTACTTTTATTACACAGCATAATTTTTAAAAATGACAATAGAAAAGAATGGCCTCTTTATGAATATTAACTAACCTATTTAAAACTCATTATAATAATTGGTAGTACTACTAAGCTAGGAAGATAAAGATATTAGACAAACATTTTGAAAGAGGGCAAGTTAGAAACATTATTTTAATAACATCATTTTGGGGTTATTGGCTGTAGTTTTAAAATATTTATTTATTTATTTAATGTTTGCCATATACAATAATCATATTCATCATGGGGAATTTATAGTTGTAAATTATATATCATAATTCTTTCTTCCCATTTCCATCCCTTCCCTTCAGTCTTTCTCTTTCTGTTTTCCAAAAGTCCTATTCCTATTTTAGCCCTTCAATTCTCTTGAAAAATCCCTTTTTCCTTCCTTTCCTTCCTTTCTCCACATCCCTGTCCTCCCCATTTGAACAAGTTCTTCCTGCTTCCTAATATCTATCTTCAGTTTTCAATTGGCTAAAAGCATTAGCAGAGGCAACAGAAAGTGTGCTTTCTAAAAGTCTAAAACCAGGTGTAACATTGCCATGATAAACCTTCAAAGAAATAGAAGTAGGAAAGGTGTATATAATTAGGAAAAACAGACAGTCTTCACATAGCTTTCCTAGCCAAAGCAAAGCAAAATATTTCCAACAACATAAATAATTGGCATGTAACATAAATTATCCCTTTGAATGGCCCTACTGATCAAGCCTCATACACTTAGAAGTGATTTTAATTTTTACCAATTATTATACATTCAATTACAATTTTTACAAGATGTAAATAAAAAGATGATCGTATGGAGATTCTTGAAGTCTTCAGGTTGAAACTTTGAGTACTTGGGTTCATCTTGGTCAAAAGGGGTGAAGCAAGTTGAAGTCACTGTGCATGTTCTCTTGATCTGCCTGTGGTTTTAGTGGTGCCTCCTGGTAATGCTTTTTTTTTTTTTTTTTTTTTTTGCTAACTTCACTTAAAAAAAAAAAAGAGGGAGATGTTCACAGTGCAACCCTTGGCAGAAATAATTCACAAGAAGAGAAAAGAAGAAGCAGTTGCTGACCTGCTTTTCCCATTCTGGGTTCCAGATCTTGTAAGATGTCTTTTAAGATGCTGGTCCACCTGGTCCAGGGGTCCGTGTATAACACGTGGTGTCACATTCAACTCGTTTAGAAGATGGTAAGGAAGAGTGGTGTTGTAGTGTAGCCCTGGCTGAGTAGTGTGCTTCCAGGCCACACGTGTTAGCATCCCTTAGCAGGTGCCTGAGATTCACCATTGTCCCAAGAAATCCACAGCGCTGAGGTTGTGGGCCGAGGGCTTACTTTGTTCACAGAATCTCCTCATGACCTTCACTGAAATCTAGAGCCTCTGTGTTTGTAGTTAATTTCACTGTCTCTGAATCAAGCATATCTGCAATCAAATCCTGCTTAGGTCTCCTCCCCTTTATAGTTTTTATTTTTTATTAACACATGTTTGCATGAAATAATGTTACATGCCTTGTGGGGAGGTGGCACACAATGCATTTTAATTTTTGTTTTCACTCCCTTGCCATCCATATCACCTCCCTCCATCTCTTGTTCCCCTTCCCATCTGAGCAAAACCTAGCTGCCTACTTCCCATTCAACATCTGTCCCCTTAAATCTTATAATCTTGAAAAGCTCCGTATGATGTGTGAGTACTGATGCACTTTCCCACAAAACAGAAATACATTTGGTGCTTCCTTCGTGCCATTGAGCTGAGCATTAAATGGGCTAATGCCATGAATGAGGTACTGACTGTGTACAACACGTGTTCTTTAACAAAAGATTCATAAGATCGAGGAGCTACTATATGATCATTATTATAAAGAGTTTCTAAAAGATATTTGAACATCCACGTTGATTTGGGAGCAGTATATAATGTATGTTCAAAGGAAGGAATACAGACATACAGCAGACTCTAATATTGACTTATAGAACTCACTTACTAGGAGGGGGTCTGTAGGGTGGTTAAAGCATTGGTCACTTGATTAGTGTGTGTGATTTGAATGTACTTTTTCCAGAATCCAGGTACTGAGAGTGTGCTACTGTTAAGAGCAATGCTGAGAATGATTGTGAACTGTATATAAAATGTGCCAATATGGCGGGAGATTTAGCTCAGTGGTTCTGGCGCCTGCCTCGCAAATGCAAGGTCCTGAGTTCGATCCCCTGTAACCACATACAATGCTGGGTGTGGTGACTCCAGCCCACCAACAATAAGTACCACACACCACAGTGCCAGGCGTGGTGGCTCACGCCTGTAATCCCAGCACTCCGGAGGCAGAGACAGGAGGATTGCTGAGTTCGAGGCTTGCCTGGGCTACATAGCGAGCTCAGGGCCAGCCTGAACTACAAAGTGAGACCCTGTCTCAAAAAAAAAAAAAAAAGTACCAATAAGGAATTCAATTAAAAAAAGAAGTAGGACTTTGAGAGGTAACTGGGCCATGAAGCTTCCCTGTTTGGGTTTAAGTGCCATTATAACAGTGCTTGATGGAGCATAGCCAGGATCCTCTTCCTGCCATTTGAGAGCTCAGTGTCCCTTTCTCAGGAGGACGCAGCAGTCCTGGAGGCAGAAAGCAGCTCTCACTACAAGACGAAACCTACTGCTACCCTGATTTTGGACTTTCTGGCTGCTATAATTGTGAGACATAAGTTTCTTAGTGTGAATTCTCCAGTCTATGGAATTCTACAGTTGCACTCAATATAGACCTCAGTTTGTCTGCTTTTTCACATGTGGGATTCTGCTGCTGCTCTCTCAGATTCTCTGTGGTGTTTGTTCTCAAGAAGCAAGAGTGTGGCCTTCCTCTGTTGGTTTTAAAGTCCTCACTCCTGACTGTCTTCCTTTGAACCAGCTCCAAGGGGAATCTTCAGATGATTTACACAGAAAGCTTTGATGCTCACTACCATGTCCTGCAAAATACCATTGGTTTGCCTGGCTTGTTAACCTTGGTGGCCTTTGAGAACACAGCCCTGCAGCTGCCTCTCTGTGACCATTTTCCTATCCCAAGCTGTAACCTTCTCTGCTCTGCTGTTTTTTCCTGCTGACCACAGCCTCTCTGCTGTGATTATGGAATCCTCACTTTTTGAGATGGGGTAGGATGCATTAACTCTTCGTGGCTATCTGAGTGGCAAAGAGATTCCCCAGTGCTTTTCCTGGCTGGATAAATTAGGATAAATAGAGTTCTTTTTCTTCCACAGATATTCTTTCTTCTTTAATCACTTGAACTTTGTTGGAGTTTTTGGGAGCTCTATTAATGGCACGAAGTCTCTGACTCTAATATCGGAAAAGTTTTTGAGCTATAATTTAGACTCTTCTAGACAATATTTTAGAACAAATCCAAAGCTTTCAAGCAGAAGAAACATAATACATAGTCATTCTTTTTTTTGGCTTTATTAGCAAACACTACACAGGTGAAGCCATAGAGTTTATCGAAACTTCCCGTAGTCACCATTGCCAGTCCGGGTTCCAGCCCTGAGCCAGGTGTCAGTGAATAGAGACATTAAGAGCTGTGTCTTTAAGGAGAACACATCCTAGTTAAGGTGGGGATAGTTTCAGAGCAAAGTTCAGTGTGTGACTATGTGCTGGAGTGTGGAGGATCTGGAGAAGGAGGAGGTGTATGTGGGACAAGATGATTTTTTTTTTTAAACCATTGCTCACTATTGTGCTTCACTCTCCATATCCCCAGGTAATTCACCACTGCTGTTGTTGCATGGATCTTAGATCTTGGCAAGTGTGTGTTTCCGGTTTCCACAGGAAGGAGATTGTCAGTCCCAGGAAGCTTTTCCTTATTGGCTGCTGTGACCGGAACTGTGTGCCGTGCAGGGATGGTACGGGCAGGTGCTCTGGCTGCGGCATCTTAATCAAACCTCTGTCACCCTGTAGACCAGAAGGCATCGCTCCTGTCCCTCCTGCAGTGCGGCTGAGGCTGAAAGTTTTCACGCCTTCTTCAAACTACTGCCCAGTTAGTCAGTGGCCCTGAGTAAAAGAAAATTCACATTTTCTGATACCATGATCTACCAGGTCCTGGATGATTAATGTAGAAAGACTAGAATTTCAATGGTTAGGAATTACTCATTCGAAAAACTGGCTCAGTTTTAGCAACAACCTTATACATGTGGACACTGCACGTGATGTGAGCATGACGGGCCTGGGAATGCTCACTTAGGTCCTGAAACATCATAATGTATCCATGAGGGCTGCAGATTCCCCATTCTTTGCCCAACTTGGGTGCTGTCTTATTCTCCTGGCTAATAATACTGTACGTGATTTAGACAACAACAGTTTATTTCTTATAGTTCTGGAGACCAAGATCAAGATGTTGGCAGATTGGTGTCTGGCAAGGGCCTACTTCCTGGTATGCAAACCACCATTTTCTTTTTGTACCTCACCTGGTAGAGAGAAGTGGTCATTTCTCTTATCTCTTCTTCTTCTTCCTCCTCTTCCTCCTCTTCTTCCTCTTCTTCCTCTTCTCCTTCTCTTTTTTTTTTTTTGGTTCTACTGGGGATTGAACTCAGGCCCTTGTGCTTCCAAGGTGGGTGTGGTATCACTTGAGCTAAACCCTGGCCCTCTTGTCTCTTCTTATAAATGCACCATTCCCTTTATCAGTGCTCCTGTTTCTTGACTTATTTACCTCTCAAAGACCCCAACTTCAGACACCATTATGTTGAAGATCTGGCTACAGTATATACATATTTTTTTTTGAGAGAGAGGGTCTTACTTTGTTTTCAGGCTGGCCCTGAGCTCACTATGGAGCCCAGGCAAGCCTCGAACTCAGCAATCCTCCTGTCTCTGCCTCCTGAGTGCTGGGATTACAGGCGTGAGCCACCACGCCCGGCACTATGGTATATGGTATTGATTGCTGGTGGGTGTGAGTCACTACGCCCAGCATTATATGTGGTCACCGGGATCAAACTCAGGACCTTGCACTTGTGAGGCAGGTGCTAGAACCACTGAGCTAAATCTCCGGCCCAACAGTATATACATATTTGAGGAGACACAGACATTCCTCCCAGAATACACGCTAAGGCAACTGTGGGAGTTTATCAGGGTTTCTCAGTGTATGATGCACAAATTGAGGCCCTCACAGTATTGGAGTTGGGTTCAGGATAGAAAGAAAGACTGGAGATTCGTGGTCTACATTAGGTGAAAGGGGAGAACACTCCTTCAGTCGGAGACCCACTCTGTTCAAGGGGCATGGGCTTCATGGTGTCACAGAGAGCAGCCTAGATGGAGAAAGCAGAGACAGAGTGGACTGCAAGGGGAGGAGGGAGAACCCCACTCTTGTTGCTTTCATGAGAGCATGGCACTTCCTTGAGTTTGCTCGCCTAAGTAATTGTGTGCAGCAGGACTGAGTGCACAGCTGGGCAGACCGAGCAGATTCAGACCCAGCAGAAACTGGTTTGTGTTCCACTGGCCTTTCCCTGGGCCCCCCGCTGCCTGTCACCGTTGTGTTTACACTTGTAACTGTAGCATAGACTCCTTTTTTAACACTGTAACTCATTACACTTTATGAGTGTGAGGCTTATTGTGCAGGACATCGTTTCTCCTGGGCTGTGTCCTGGCCACATCTATAGGACCCTTTAAAAGATGATGGTGGTCCTCTGTGTCACACGAGGGCAGTGGTGACGAACCTATGGCACACGTGCTTAGTGGGCATGCCGAGCCCTCTGTCAGCAAATGAGCCAAAGGAATGAGTTGGTTTTTCTAAACTAAAGCCTCGCTATTCAGATTTCCTTGCAGTGTTGTGACTTGGTGATAAATAAGTGAGTTTTGTGTTGCAGTTTGGGCCCTCGGTCTCTGGAAGGTTCGTCACCACCACTAAAGGTAGATTACTTAGCAGAAGGTCCATTTCTATGCCTTTGGCTTCAAATTGATTTTTCCCTTCCTGACCTTTCACTTTTGCTTATTCCCCAGTTGAAATAAGCTACTGAAGATTGGCCTCTGGATTGTCCCTGGGTTCAAATTCCTTGGGAAGAGCCCATCCTGGTGAATTTTTGTTGGCACCTGATATGGCATAACCTCCAGTCCTCTCTTCCCTGTCCTCTGCCAGGCTGTCTGTGTTTGGAGGCAGACTCCTGTGAATTGAATTCCTGGAGTCTTGTGGCTTCTGGTTTCCATGTAGGTTTGCCTGATGGCAGGCACTGGCAGCAGATGGAGAGGAAGCAGTTGCTGTAATCTTCAAGACAGGACAGCCTCTCTCAGGCTCCCTCATACTGTCTCCTTCTTGGTCCTTAGCTCCTGGTCTGCTTGTCTCCATGTGCCTATATCCTTGATCCCTCTTCTTTTTACTGCATGCCGTACCTTTATTTGTAGACTCTTCAGGAATGCCTCTGTTTGAATGATTTGGAATGAATTATGTGTTTTTTTGAGTCTCAACACATTTGTATGGCTAGTGCTAAAAGGTCACGGGGGAGTGCCTCATAATCCTCATTTTTATTACCATGGCTCTCACTCTGTGAGTGAAATTACAGAACTCAGAAGGATAACATAATGTCTACTGGCTGTCTTCTTACTCTTGAAACAAGGACAATACCTATTTCATTAGGAGTTTTATTGAGACTGTAGCTTAGTAAAGAAACTATGGTTTGGTAAGGAGCCTTTTGGTAAGGCCAAGAAGATTTTCAAAAGTTTCTAACAAGAATTTGGGCATATCATAAATCTCTTGATGTCAGTTATCTTATTGAACATGGCAGCATCACTGACTACATTGCATTTAGTTCAAAAATTTTATTGAGAGAGAAAGCTTCTGCCTTAAGAGAGACAGAAGGGGGAACCCGGAAAGTGGGTAACCCCCCTACCTCACTTTTTAGAGGGCTTTTATGGAGCAAAGCCATGAGGTGAGGTGGGTCTGAAATGGGGGCTACCAATAAGATTCAAAAAAGACGGGTTACAATTGACCGATGAGTACAGTGGGGGCTTCTGATAAGATTTGAAAGAAATGGGCAAACCGTGGCTAACCAATGGGTGAATGACAAGCATAGTTACTTCAGCAACTTTTTGATTGAATAGGATCCAATGAGAAATCAAGCCTTAGAGGGTCTTGCTTGTCCGGAGACTCCTCCAGGTGGTTCAAAGGCCTGGCCCGCTGTTTGGGGAACTTGCAGTCATTGCATTCCAGGGAGGGGCAGATCTGGACTTTGACATTCCATCCTGGGAGATGAGGTCTGCCGGTCAGGCTGGCCCTGAGCTCACTATGTAGCCCAGGCAAGCCTCAAACTCAGCAATCCTCCTGCCTCTGCCTCCTGAGTGCTGGGATTACAGGCATGAGCCACCACACCCAGCTGGGATGTCCTTTTTGATTTGTAAGTCTTTTAAGACCCTGTCTATCTGCCTACATATGTCTAGCTGGCTTTTCTACCTATAATAGTCTGAGGCTGAGCTCTTCCTCTTGGGCTAAAGGATAAAGAGCCCTCTGTTCCCTCCCCACTCTCCTGTTGATTTGGACACTGAGGTTTCTGCTCCCTTGATCAGCACTGCTGATTCTGACATGAATTCATCCCTGTCGAGTTCATAAGCCAAATCTGAACCCCAGAATGTGCACTGGCTATTCCCACTTCAGCAGGGAGACCCCAGGCCTGTCAGGGATGAGCAATAGTGGTCTCTCTAGGCTTTTCTTCTTCTGGTATAGAGCTGGAAAATGAAGGGTGAAGGAAGGAAATGCAGAATCATTTCTCCAAGTAAGGCAGTATGGAAAGGAATTTTTAGAGTGACTATATTATTCCCAGTATATAGATGGTAAAACTGAGGATCAGAGAAATGCAGCATATTGCAGAAGCACACATGGCTAGTAAAAATTTTGGTAGTGGCTTCCCTGAAGCATTAAACCAATTCATTTATCCATTAATTAATTAATAAATTCCTTTTCATTAGGCCTAAATAATTCATTCAGTCAGTTATTGGTATTAGGAAGAATATTACCCCCCCCCTTTCTTTTTCCCTCTCTGTGTCTCTGTCTGTGTCTCTATTTCTACTGGTACTGGGGATTGAACTCAGGGCCTTCTTACTGAGACATATCCCTAACCCTTTAAAAATTTTTTGTTTTGAGCAATCAATCCTTAAATTTCCCGGACTAGGTTCATAGTTGTTATCCTCCTGCCTCAGCCTCTCAGAGTGCCAGTATTGCTGCCGTGTGCCACCATGGGAGGCTCTCACTTTTTCAGCTTTGTTGAATCACAAAATCATTTATAACCTTCATGCACAAATGTGCCCTACTTCTCAAAAAGACAGGTGGGATATTTCAGTCACATTTGTCTTTGGACCCCTTTTGTCAAATGTTGCTTCTTTCTTTCATTTTAAATTTTATTTTATGTTTTGCCAGCTGTAGGAACAATCAGATACCTGCAAATTACCATCTTGATTATTAGGTGTTATTGTGACTTTTCAGAAATTACCATACTGGCACATAAGATATGGAATGAGAGGAAGAGGGCAAAGGTTTCCCAATAGTGCAAGACTATGACCCGTATGGAAATCTCTGCCTAGGGAGGGAACAAAGAAGCAAAATGCTCGCTGTCCTATGGGTCACATCCAAAACCCCTTTTTTGGTAATCATCACCTCCTCTGTGTCTAATGTGTAGACTGTGTTAGTTTCTCACTCAAAATAATGTCAGTCACCTTGACAAAGTCAAGTCTGCTATATCTGTTTCCTCAGCCCTATCACTTTTATCCATACTCATATTAATTCCTTAATGGACCAGGAGATACAATAAATACAATAAATGAATGTTAATAGTTGAGCCCAACATTGTAACTACTTCTCAGGGATAGTATTCATTATTGGTATCGGGAAGAATAGTCACTTCTCTTTCTGAGTAGTGAGCCAATCGTACCACAAAGAATGTGACTTCAGTATAGCAGGAACCACTCCAGTATGTATACAAGATACTCTATGGGTTATTGCCTTCAAGTGGCCTTATATAAAAATAGTTATGGTAAATTCACATCCTCTGTATCTTGTGATTAAAAATATTGATATTACAGTATGTAAGAAACAATTGGGCTCAATAAGTTTTTCAAGTTTTTGTTTCCGTATACTTTTCTCTTTCAAGAAGAGGATGCGAATGACGTGAAACCCATCTTCACAAACAAAGTAATATTAAAAATCATAAGATTTTGAGGGGTTTCATTTTCTTATACATCCAGTTCTTCTCGTTACTAGTTCTCATGTGCACTTTGCTAAGTTTCTATGGTCTAGATCTTGCTCCATTTAAACTCTGCTTGTGAGTAATGCTTCCCATTTGGGGGTCACTTTTCTCCTTTGGGACCCTGAGCATGGTTTGGAAATACTTCTGATTGTCATGTTGTGGTTCTCGCTGACATCTAGTGGATAGAGACCCAACATGATGGTAAATGTCCTCTGGCACAGGACAATCCCCCATCCACAGAAAACACAACAAAACCACATTTTCAGAAGGGCCAAAGTTAAGAATCCCTGCCTGAGAGGTGATTGTGGGAGAAATGCCAATTTAGGTGCTGCTAACACTATTCAGTATGATATCAATATTAAATAGTATTAGAGCTTCTTCCAGAAGTAGGTGCTGATTTTGACTGTAACTAGACAACATCAAACATGCCCTAAGCACTGAAGATTGGGACTCCATTTCATGATGAAAATGATCAGACTTCAAGATCTCTAAGAACATTTCTGGATCTGAGGATCCATACAGAACAAACATTTATGGACCCAAAGTGGACAAAAATCAACATTTTAGTAGTTTTCATCCCTTATTGTGATAGGATTAATAAAACTGAGCCTGAAGGACACAGAAATGTCTGGGATGGAAGATGACCATTTCAGGTAGGTTTTGAGATGCAAATGTAACATTCAAGTAATGGTTCTTAGTAAGGTAATAGCTGCAAAGTGAACATGAGACTTGTAGCTAGTGTTATTCACCATCTTGCCACCATCATGTATGGTTATTTGCCATCTTGCCAACCATCTCTCTACAAATGTGTGCCTGGGAGCTTGCAAGCAATTTTGGGGCTGGAAATATTTATGATATTTCTTTAGAGATTATACAGATTTTGCCATGCAAGCTAACTGCAATCATTCCAGGGCTATTTCCCAGGGATCCTTTGTGAAAGTGTCAATACACATGAGAACACTCTTAAGCTAGCTCCCCGGAAAGCATTAGCTCAATTTCAGATCTCCCCCCTCCAGAACTATGCTCCAGGGAAATATCCCACTGTGTCTGGAATGTGGAAGGTGAAAAGAAATGGAGAGTTAAAGAAGGACATAAAATGAGGATGAGTATGTAAAAGAGGTTTTCATCATCCCATGCAAACTTATCTGGGGCAAGTCAAAGTTTCAAGTCGTTTTGAGATTGGTCCTGGTAAATAAGATACTTTTACTTACTTTTTGGTATTTGGATCTGTGCATCATAATCTTCTCTTAATGTTTTTCTCAGTTTATAACTGCACTAAAGCAATTTGGAGAGGAGAAGGTGGAAGGTTAAACAGACTGATTTTCTTTATGATTAAGGGGCACCAGAAGAAACTTTTCTTTGTGGCTTGCTATTTAAAGTAGAGCATAGTTACAGTGTACAGAAGAGGTAAAGAAAGTATAATACCACATTTCCTGAGTGAAGTCATTAACATCAGTGGGCAGTTGTTTACATACATACTACCTAGGGTTTCCTAGAGGAAAATAACCTATTGTCCTTCAGAATGTACTTTGATTCTGACTGTAACTGATAGTGACATCTTGGGAGCTGCCAGAAAAATCTGTTGGCCACTTGTTCCCCTCTTTGTGGCCTGCCATGTCTGGAAGACACATGGCATTCAGGGGATGTTTCAGCTTACTTCAAACTCCTGGTGCCAGGAGTTGAAACCCAGATGTGACAGGACAAGTCACTTACTGGAATGGTACATCTGAGCTCATTTTCTATTGGCATCAAGGAGGGCTTCTGGCTTTCCTAGGCTTGGAGTATTCTGTGTCTTCTAGATTTCCTGGGCAGATAAAAGGACATGCACCCCAAAGGTTATGCCTTAGTCATTGTGGGATGCTGTAACAAAATATCAAAGATTCAGTGGTTTAAAAACGTGTATGTGTATATTGTAGTTTTAGAGGTTGGAAGCTTGAGAGCCAGGTGACAGCCTGGTTGGGTTTGGAGAGGGTTCTCTTCTACTTTGGGAATAGTTATCTTCTAGCTAAGCCTTCCATGGTCATGAGGTCTTTGTTTCTTTTTGTTTTGTTAAGATAAAATCTCATTATGAATGGCCTGGCCCCAAGGCCTCATGTATCCCTAATTCACTTCAAAATGGCCCATATCCCAATACCATCCCATGGAAATTAAGGTTTTACTCTGAATTTTAGGGGACACAGTTTAGTTCATACCAAGTTGGCTGTCAATTCCTCAACTGGGCTGATGGGAGAGCTGGAGCTCAGTAGGTTCATTCCACGCCTTACTCTTTCCAAATTGGTTAGTTTTCTTAAATTTAATTTTACAAGTTGGACATACTTATCATATATAATACACTGAGCATTATTCTCCATACCTCTTGGTCATTTGTGTGTCTTTTGAAAAGTGCCTGTACAATTCCTTTGTCCATTTTATGATTGGAGTATTTTCTAGCTGTTGATTAGTTTGAGCTCCTTAAATGTTTTAAACATTAGCCACTTACGAAATAGTAGTTGCAAATATTTCCCCTCACTTCTTTACTTTGTTGTTTCTTTTACTGTATCAAAGCTATTTAAACTAACGTGATTCTATTTGTCCCTTTTTTGCTTCAGTTGCCTGGACTGGTTTCGGAGTCATATCCAAAACAAAAACAAAAACAAAAACAAAAACAAAAACACCGAAGACATGGCTCAAACCAACACCATGGAGCCTTTCTCTCGTGTTTTTCTCCTAGTAGCTTTATAGCTTTATATGTTACGTTTAAGGGTTTAATCCCTTTTGATTTATTTCTGTATTTGGTGGGAAATAGGGGTCTAATTACATCCCTTTCTTGCATGTGGTTATCCAGGGTCTGTAACATCATTTCTTGTGGAGCCTATATGGGTCAGTTTTGTTGTTGCTGTTGTTGTTGCTGAGGAAAAAAAATACAGATCTAGGCTACTCACAACTTAAGTGGGGAGAATTTTATCTGGCCTGTAGTTTCATAGGTTTCAGTTTGTTGAATCAGGTTTCAGTTGGCTCAATCTAAAGCAGAAACTCATGGCAAAATGGCACAGTGGATCAGAGCTGCTCACTTCGTGCTACCTGGGAAGCAGAGCATAGGGAAAGAGTGCCAGGAAGAGGGTTGCCCTCCAAGCCATCTCCTCCAGCTGGACCTCATCTCCTCCAACAGGGCCTCACTCCATCCTGCTGTATCAGTGGATTAATCTACTGACGAGCATAGCGCTCCCATGATCCAGTCACCTTTCCCGGAAACTCAGTCAGCCCAACTGATAATTAAGATCAGCTGGGACACTGATCTTTGCCATTGTGAGTTCTACATACCTTTGCTGAAAATCATTTGACTGTAAAACATGGATTTCTTTCTAGGCTGTCTGCTCTCATCCCTCGGTGTGTGTGTGTGTGTGTATCTTCATGCCCTCTTCATGCCCTTCTGCCAACTTGATTGCTACCCCTTTGTAGTATATTTTGAAGTCAGGCCGTGTGATGCTTCTAGCTTTCTTTTGGTTTAAAATGACTTTGCCTATTCAGGGCTTTTTGTGGCTAGAAAATATTTTAGTTAATTTTTCTTCTAAAATTGTCATTGGAATTCTCATAGAGCCTTCATTAAATCTCTAGATCACTTTAGGTGGTATGGACATTTTAATAATTCGTCTAATTCATGATCACAAGATATTTTTTATTTCTTCAATTTCTTTCATCAATATTTATAGTTATAATGTACAGATCTTTCATTTCTTTGGTTAAATTTATTCCTGAGTATTTTATTTTTTTTATAGCTGTTACAAATGGATTGGCTTCTTTATTTCTGATTTTAGATGATTTGTTGTTAGTGTATAGAGAAACTGCTGAGTTTTGTTTGGTGGTTTTATATCCTGCTATTTTACTGAATTAGTTACTTTTACTTTTTTTGGTGGCCTCTTTAAGCTTCTTTCTATATTAGATCACATGGTCACAACACTATTCTCTTATCTTTCGAACATCTAAGAGTCAGATCTTATTACATCTTTGCTCAGAGCCCCCAAGAGTCCGCTCCACCCAGGGTAAACATGAGGTCTGACGTAACATACAAGGCTCTTCCTGATCTGGCTCCTAAAAGTTTTTAGTTTACACTGCTGTAGTTAAACTTGTCTTCCCCC
>PVIC010016117.1:0-34119 GCA_004025085.1 Thryonomys swinderianus | reverse complement strand
CTCGTGTGCACCATGTCTCGAGGACCACTCCGGATCTCACCTGTTTCCACTTGGCAATGTTCTGAGTCTGGACTGGGATGTTTTTGCAGTTTTACGCAGGACAGATCCTAAAGATACTGGCATTCTTGTCTGCAGCTGAACAATGAGATGGCAGGCAGGGCTGATGGAGAAGAGATGGTAAAAAGACAAAATTCTTTTATTTATTTTTATTTATTTATTTTTTGAGACAGGGTCCCGCTTTGTAGTTCAGGCTGGCCCTGAGCTCACTATGTAGCCCAGGCAAACCTCAAACTCAGCAATCCTCCTGCCTCTGCCTCCCGAGTGCTGGGATGACAGGCGTGAGCTACCACACCCGGCTCTGTGGTATGTGATATTGATGGCTGGTGGGCGTGAGTCTCCACGCCCAGCATTGTATGTGGTCACTGGGGATTGAACTCAGGACCTTGCGCTTGCGAGGCAGGTGCCGGAACCTCTGAGCTAAATCTCCGGCCCGAAAGACAAAATTCTTAAGGCTACCCCGCGGGAAACCTGACTGCTGCTCTGAGTCCCATTGTCCTCACAGCGTTGCACCAACCTTCGGTGGGCATCGTGGAAGCTCCTGGAATCTCCTGATGAATGCCTGAACCATCCGCAGAGTGAGAAGCCCTCTGGAAGGGTAAAAATCCTCCTCAGGCGAAACACCGTCCTGGTGCCTTGCCGCTTGCTGCACAATTAGTCTCGGTGAACTATGTACTCGTTGACCTTGAGCTGGGTGCCGAAGAATGACGGATGGAGAGGGATCCACGGAGGCCGCTACCAAGTCGGTTTCGCTTCCTGGAGATGGAGCCGTCTCTCCCACACAGCTGGGCCTTCACCCACAGGTCGCCGCACCGAGCAGAGGTGCAGCAGAGAAAAATACATTAAGAGCTTAAACCAGCGCCAGATAGTGTGGCATCGTGCACGAGACGTTCTTTTTCACTTTGTGAAGTGCACCTTTCCATTTTCCTTTCCTTCTTTTCAAACTTTGAATACTTACTGGAAAGACTATCTCAACTTAGACGCTTCTCTTCAAAGGCTCCCACATGCGCTGGGCTCCTGTCGGCGCCGATGCCTTCCGAGACGGACCGCACAAGCCTGCCTTCTGTCCCCGCTCCTGCCGTGCTCCGTCTTCTCAAATTTATCTACGCTTCTTTCCGCAGAAGATGTTTACAGAATTAACGCGGCTTTTCGAGGCTTTTAAGAGTTCCTCTTTCTTATCAACTAAAGAAATGAATTTCTTAAACTATGAAAAAAAGGTTTTTTAAAGCCCTTATTTCTAAATATTGACGAAAACTCCCCAAGAAACTTATATAATTTTCCTACCAGAGCCAATTCCAAGTAGAGCTGTAAAATTGTGTTACTGTTTTCCCTCATCTGCTTCTGTGCCTCTATTTCCAATTTTTCTACCTGCTGGTAAATTAAGAAATTTTATTTGGCTCTAAAAATAACAGTAGCCAAGAGAAAATAATACAAAAATTCATCTGGAACCACAAGAAACCTAGAATAGCAAAAGCAATTCTAAGCAACCACGACATGGCAGGGGGTATTACAATCCCCAATTTAAAACTCTACTCTAAAGCCGCTGTGATAAAAACTGCATGGTACTGGCAAAGTCACAGCCCGAGGACCAGTGGAATAGATTAGAAGATCCAGACACAACCCCAGATACACTAAGCCACCTTGTCTTTGTCAAAGGAGCCAAACATCCCCAATGGAGGAAAGACAGCCTGTTTAACAAACGGTGCTTGAAAAACTGGGCTTTAACCTGCCAAAAGCTAAAGCTAGACCTATCTCTTTCACCATGTACAAAACTAAACTCACAATGGATTCAAGACTTAAACATTAAAACAGAAACAATAAGCCTGCTGGAAAACAGATTAGGTAAAACTCTTGGAGACACTGGCTTAGGCAGAGACTTTATGGATAAAACCTCTCTAGCACAAGAACTACCAGAAAGAATCAACAAATGGGATCTCATCCTACTGAAAAGCTTCTGCACAGCAAAAGAAGTCACTGGCACTGCTAAAAGACAACCAACAACATGGGAAAAAGTCTTTACTAGCTGTTTATCAGACAAAGGGCTATTATCTACAATATATAAAGAACTCAAACAGATCAGCCTCCCTAAGTTTAAAGACCCAATTCAAAAATGGGCATCTGAAATGAACAGACACTTCTCAGAGGCAGAAGTCAAAGCAGCCAAGAAACATATGAAGAAATGTTCACATTCACTGGTCATTCGAGAGATGCAAGTGAAAACAACACTAAGATTTCATCTCACTCCCCAAAAATGGCTGCTATTACAAAATCAACCAACAATAAATGCTGGCGAGGCTGTGGGGAGAAAGGAAGCCTTCTCCACTGCTGGTGGGATTGTAGACTTGTGCAACCATTGTGGAGATCTGTGTGGAGATTCCTCAGAAAACTAGGACTAGGGGTCCCATTTGACCCTGCTATCCCCTTGCTAGGAATATACCCAAAAGACTTTTTAAAATCACATTGGAAAGACAGATGCACACCCTTGTTCACAGCAGCCCAGTTTGTGATAGCTCTATCATGGAAACAACCCAAATGCCCATCAACTGGAGACTGGATAAAGAAGATGTGGGTTTTTTAATAAAATGGAGTATTATTCTGCCATAAAGAATGACAAGATTGATTCATTTATGTGTAAATGGATACACCTGGAGGACATGCTAATGAGTAAAATAAATAGATCACAGATAGGCAAATACCAGATCTTCTCTTTGATATGAGCACCTCTAAACACAAATGAGCTCTAGAAAGTATGACAGTTTTTGTAGGATGGGAAATTTCCAAAGGAAATTTGGTAATGAGGGAAAGGAATAAATAGGATTCTGAGAGAAAATAAAAGAGCATGTATATAGGGGGTGGGGAGGTGTGGGTGGGTGGGGATACGGGTAAAAATGAAAATTGACTTGTGTCATATATTGGTACAAATTCCCCAATGTTATGTGTGATTGTGAGATGTATATAAATTGTACCAATAAAGAATTCAATTTAAAAAAATAACAGTAGCCACCCTAGAATAGTCAGAGGACATTTTAGGGCAGTTGCAGAATTGGCATCAGACTATTACACTGCTTGGGTTACAGTATTTTTACAATCTCTGCTCAACTCAGACCCCTCTGGTATCACCATAAGAATTATATCTCATTATAAATCATTAAACAACTAAAGGGGAGGACAGTTTGCTTTTCTGTTTTTGGTGGAGGGGTTATGTAAGTCAAATGCCTATTTCATAAGTGATGTCCCACTAATTCAACCTAAGACATTTCAGGACCATTAATCTACTCACAACTACCATGAGTCGCTGAGATCAAATATCTCTCTCCATTCACTCATCATCTCTATGACAAAGACCATCGAGGGGACAGTGATTCTTGCTTTGATCAACATGATCTTCTCTGGGATTCTCCCTATGCTCCAACAGCAGGAACTTTTCCTGTGTTCTGCACTGCAGTGTTCTAATCACCCACTGACTTAATTACTGCTCTTCATTGACTCAAATGTTAATGAGGACAGGAGTTGCATCTTGTTGGTGGCTTTAGTCTTTATTCCTGAAACACAGGAGATGTTCAATAAACAAACATTGTGTAGGACAGAAAAATCACTGGATTTAGAAAAGGAGACAGTTCCAAGTATGTCAGAGGCAACCCATGTAAAACTAACTGTAAAATGACCATATCATTTGCAGGAAGTAGGCACAGAGTGCCTCTGGCTTGACTGTTGAAGCAATTCAAGGTCATAATGCAGGAACCACAATCATTTTTTCCCAAATGTTTTTATGTAAAAAAAAATTCATACCTAGAGAAGTTACTCTCAAAATAATAAGTATCTGTATACCTACCAGATACTTAACAAAATGTTGATACTGTTATTATTTAGCCATATTTACTTTGTCTATAATTATAAAATATCATTTTTTAAAACAGCTGTCGTATTTAACAAAAAGAGAGTCTTTACAGAGATGATATCTAAAACAAGGCCATTAAAGGGTCATTCCATTGTCCAGGAATGAGGACTGAGTTCTCTTTTTTCTAATACATTGAGTTTATTAGTACATTATAGGAGTACATTATAATCACATTCATCATTGGGAATTTGTACCTGTACATGACATAACCTGGTACTTATTCCCCATTTCCCTTCAACCCCCACCTCTATATACATAAGCTTTGTTTCTATTTTTTCCCTTTTATCATTCTTTTCTTTCCCTTCTTTACTTTCCCCTGCCCACTATTCCTCTTTCCCTTTGAATATTTTTCCTATTTCACAACAACTATGATACATTTTTACCTCATTTACATTTTCGGTTAATCACACCAGAGAAACAATACAGTATTTACACATCTATTTCCTATTTATTTCATTTATGAGTATGCCCTCAAGCTGAACCCATTGAGCTATAAATATCTCTAACTTATCATTGTTTATAGCCAAGAAATACTCTGTTACATGGGAAGACCACATCTTCTTTATCCAGTCTTCAGGTAAGGGGCATTTGGGCTGTTTCCAAGATTCAGCGATCATAAACTGAGCTACTGTAAACACGGAAGCACGTAAGTCCCGGCAGTATGATGCTTTTAATTCTTTTGTGTGCATACCGAGCAGGGAAATAAAGGATCAGACGGGGTCTCCAATCCTAGTTTTTCTGAGGAATCTGCACACTGATCTCCACAGTGCTTGCGCCAGTTACAGCCCCATCCACAGCGGAGAAGGGCTCCTGCCTCTGTATCCTACCAGCATTTGTTGTTGGCTGATTTCTTGATGGCTGATTTCTTGATGGCAGCCACTCTTTCTGGAGGCAGGTGGAATCTCAGTGTTGTTTCCATCTGCATCTCTCAAGTGACCAGTGGTGAAGCACATTTTTTCATATTTTTCTTTGCTGCTTTTACTGAGATGTGATTCTTTGTCAGGCTTGCGAGGCCTTTGGTGGCCTGGATCTTCTGGTGCTCTTCTGGGTCTATCTGTTGCTGGCCCTCTGCTCCCCGTGCTCCTTCCGGTGGGCTGAACTGTCCCAGATCCCAGGACAAGCGCCCAGCTTTCTCCTCCTTCCTGACCTCTGCGCTAGCCCACCTGCACGTGCATTCTGCCTCTCCTCTTTTCATCTGATTACTTTTCCTTTATCGCTAAACTTCAGTGTCTCTACCCTGGAAATATCCCGGACACCCCCAGACTGTTTAGGAGCTTTTACAACCCGCTTCAATCGTACGCCTCTCAGAGATCTGAAAACACGGCCTGTGTCTCTTTGTTGTTAGATCTCACTTGGATGGTAAGGACCATATTTCTTTCAGCCCTGTGTCCTTCAGACCTGGCTGGGCCTTGCCACATGATGTTCAATGAGTATTTTTCAAAATTACAAGTAAAGAGGCACTAGACAAGATGGCATTATATAACCTGAGGGACTGAATTCCCTTGACAAACGCTCACCTTTTGATGTTAGTTTCCCCCGCTGTAATCTATGAACTTGAAGATTCCTTATACCCCACAAACACTATTATTCTACAGTATAGAAGAAGTAGCTTATAGAGCTAATGAAGGCCAAGTGGCGTCCACAAACTTGGCCTAGACTTGCAGACTTTCACTGCAGTGCACTAGGTCCTGGGAGGCCCCGACACTCTTTTCCCAGAGACACCCACAGGTGCACGACATAGTATGTTCCTTGCTCCTCTTAGCTTAGTCCTCCACCCTATGCCTGGTTCTGAGGCTTCGACAGACTCAAAAACTAGTTTCTATAGAAACGGCATCCCCCCTGCAAACCTTTTTTCTCTGTGTGCCAACTACCCCTGAATAGGCAGGTTGACTTCATAAATCTGAGACGGGTCCTCATCAAAGCTGCAACAGTAGAGGGAATCGAGAAACAACACCAAATAAAAAACACAGCGTTTGCAGCTTCAGCTAATACCAGCTCATATGAGTCCTGCGTCAACTAAGAGAATTGATTATTATCCTATTTCATGGATAAGGTCCAGTGTTCAGTTTGCAAGGAATGGACCACAGTATTGCTAATGACTGTCAATGCAGATGTTGCCTCCCAAGGAAAATAATTAACAGCAACAAGTGTGTCACCTGGGCTGTATTAAGAAAATCCACATCAAGTCAGTGTCAGACACAAACTGAATATCGACAAGCCCTAAGGACCAATAAAGTATCACTATTAACTACAGAAAAGAGATATATAATTATGGTTTGATCAGAAGCCTAATATTGTTTACTATTGGCCTACAATAAATATCAACTAAATGGATCCACCTTATCTCTCCCAACAATAGAACAGTATTCAGCAGCAATAACATAAAGTTAACTGTCTAGAGATTCATAAAGCTTAGTAGTTATAATAGTAAAGTTAGTGGGTATGGGGAATCAGCAAATGAAACAATCAAAATTTGAAAAATTAACCCATGTAATATGATGAGGAGAAAAATGTGCGAGGGGCTGCTATTGACAAGTAAAATGATATTAATAGTGATAGAAAATAGTCACAGGAAGGAAATAACAAGACAAAGCATAGAGAGAAAAACAAACAAACAAAAGTGTTCCTAACAGTAACCTGCATTACTCCCTCATAATTCAGGCAAACACCAGTAAGATTATAAGTACGTGCTGGGAGAGAACAGGGTTCCTGGTCCTCACGGTGACCTAACCAGCGCTCCACCTCCCTGGTCCGTGATACACTGGAAGACTGACGGGGGCTGTTCCACCGACTGGCCGCTGTTTAATGGATGGACAGCTGCAGGACAAACCAGGGGCCGGCAGAACTCAAGAGCGCAGTGATTGTGAAGAGGGTCATACCTTCCCGAACCTCTATTTTCTCACCTCTAGTTTTTTTAAGTCTCACGAAAGAGGTACAGGAGTTATCATTCCAGTTTTACAGACGACAGCATTAAGGCTCAAAATACACTGATGCCCCACACCCCCTATCTTTCCTAAAGCTAAATTGGAGGTAAATGGTTAAAAACTAACTTGAAATCTTTTGATTACTATTTCAAATCCCAAACACTGAAATGTTAGTCATCTCTAGTGATGGGTCATTATAATGGTAATATTATTGAGACTAATAATTCCAATGGGCTAAAAGTTAAGGATTCTTCAGTCTAAATATTTTCTTTTGTCTTCAGCGCAGCCCCATGCAGTAAATACTACCGCCCTCATTTTATAGATGAACAAACTAAAGCCAACCAGGTGAAGTGGCTTACACAAGAAAGCATAATACGGCCACAGTGGACTCGCGATGGTCTCTTCTCACTGCAGAGTACTTCTCTACCTTAATAAATGTAAAACCCCACTGCCTGACAGACAGACACAGAGAGCGAGAGCGAGACAGAGACAGAGACAGAGAACACGGGCTCCAACCAGCGAGACCCTCCGTCATCCTCACCATGTGCCTCCTGCCTCTGGGACCCAAGAGGCTGCTAGAGTTCCAGCCGACGTCTCTAAGTTCCAAGCAAGAAGATGGAGGGAAGGATCGAGAACCATGCATTTCCTTCTGTTAAAAGACGTCCTGAAGTGACTGTGTCACAGGTCTCCGCCAAACTTCGTGACATCTAGCTACCTGGAAGGAGCCGGCAGACCTGCCAGGGACAGGGCCAACTGCGGCAGAGGAGGAAGGGCAGAGTGCACAGCAGGGGCCAGCGCCCAGAGCTGGTCACGCCACTGGCCTCCGAGCTCGTGTCCGTTTCCTTCTTCCTTGAAGCTCTGCCAAGACTGTCTCGCTCTTCTTGGACTTCATAGCACACTCGGCAATGTGGCTTTGGCATGCACTATATGAACCTCTTTATTACTTACACATGAAATATTACGGTACCCACAACAAGCAGATAGAATAGTGAGCCAGAGGGGTGGATGTGGATATGGATACAAATATGAATATATCTATGTGCAGAGGCGAATAATGATATAAATTTTACATGCACCCATTCAGAAAAAGTATAGGCTCTGGAGTCAGGCACATAACAATTCCCGTCAAATTTGTTGGCTGATTAACCTAATCTCCAAATTCCTAATCTGTAAAATGAAGAGACCAATTCTACCCTCCTGGGCCAGAGACTGGTTTTAGCAGCACAGCGCTTGCCTGGCAGGCAGAAGTCCTCAGTTCCATCCCTGGTACCAAGAAAAACCAAATCAGCAACAGAAAAAAAATGATTAGACCTTCCTGAAAAGCGCTCCAAGCCCAAAGCATCTGAGCCTCCGCCTTCCCGAGACGTATCGGCACGTCTTCCCGGGGCTGGCGTGACCGAGAGAGACCAGGGCCCGGGAAGGAGAGACGGGCGCACAGGCGCGCAGACCCTGAGAGCGGCCGGCGCTCCTGGCGGGCCGGGCGGTGCGGACGGGGAGACCCCGCGTCTGGCGCCGAAGCCCCTGAGCTTTAGTCCCGCGCTTGGCAGACGACTCGCTCTGCATTTGTATTTCTAGTTGAGTTTGAATAAAGTGAAAGAGCTGAAATATTTGGCCACTTACTCTGACAATTTGACTAGTTGAAATGATACTCTATAAATCCGGGACTAATTCTGGGCAAGCGCAAAGGATTAAGTCATCATATTAAGTATTGTAAATCACATCAGAATTCGTCATCTGCTGAAGTTATTCTTCTTTTTCTAATACGGCGTATTTTTCCCTCATCTCTTTCCTCCTTTGAGGAGAATAATACCGCATTCTGTTGCCAAGTCGAGGATTTGCTAATCTAACATCTGCGTAGCACTGTACACACCCCAAAACAACCTCACCGTTACTATCTCACCCACTGCTCCCGCTTAACCCTCAGACCGGAACGGTTCTTTCAATGCGTGAGAAAAGCACAGATTTGGGAAACAAGGATTCTGAGGACCCGTTTCATTTCAACCCTACGCAAGTTACAAGAACTTGAGAAACTAACTTGATTTGGCTAAACCCTCTCGCTTCCTTATCTGCAAACGAGGAAACTAGGAAGACGGTAACAATAAAATGAGGTTTTTCTACACAGCGCTCAACAGCGTAAGCGCAGGCCTCGCCCTTAGCTCGGGGAGAAACCAGGAGACGAGACCCTGTGAGGGGCCCCGTGAAGGTGGGAGCGATGCCGGGGCCACAGCCAACTACCAGGGACAAGAGGTGCATCGGATACGGCACATCTGCAAAGCACTGAGCTTCGGTGTGCTCATTTAAAAAAAAAAAGTAAAGGGTCTGTTTAGCAACCGAAGGACTAAGAGTGTTAGTCTCCACAGAGTCCGGGACTTCTAAATTATCGGGGAAGCCCAACAATTCACTATTACGTGCAAAGATCACTGATGGAATACAGGTTTTTGGAGAAAAAAACAACAAACCAACAAAAAACATGCTAACTCTCCAGGAAAAAAAGGAAGAAGATGCTCGGGAGGCTGAGGCAGGAGGATCACTGAGAGCTCCAGGCTTGCCCGGGCCACGTGGTGAGCTCAGGGCCAGCCTGAACTGCAGAGAGACCCTGCAGCTACCCGCCCCGGTAAGAAAGGAACGTGGGGGAGAAAGGGCTAAGGAGATAGGTAGGAAAAGTGGAAGAGGCGTCTGCATTTACAGCAAGCTTCGCGAGGCCAGGAAGCTCCTGTCCCGCCCCGAGCCGACGGAGTCCGTGGGGCCGGCAGAAGCCTCGCGGCTGACCGCGCTGCTGAGCTACCCCGACTTGATCCTTCAGTGGCTGCTGTGCGCAGATATTATGCTGGGCCCTGAAGACCCAGGTGCTTGTCTTCTCTATGTTGCTGATGGTCTGGAGCCGTGCTGGCGAACCTACGACATGTGTGTTATTTGTTTAAAATAAAAGATGCTGCTAGGCGTGGGGTCACATGCCGATAATCCCAGCACATGGGAGGCTGGACCAGGAGGATGCTGGGAGTCCAAGGCCTGCCTGAACTGCATAGTGAAATCTTGTCTTAAAACAAAAAAAGACAAAAGATGTTAATATGAAGTTTTTTCCTAAACTTAAATCTCAATATTCAGATTTAATTACAGTGTTGGCCCTCTGCAGTGAATAAGATACATAAGCAGGTCTGGGGTTGCACTTCGGATACTGATCTCGAAAAGCTTCACCATCCCTGGCTAACAGAGCAGTGACCTGACAAGGTGCTCAAACAGAGGGAGCAGAAGGGAAAGTGTTTCTGTCCAGGAAAGTCCCACTGGCTTCCAGAGAAGGCGATGTGATGGCCCAGTCTTTGCGGGGAGGCTTATGAGTTTACCAAACCCATAAGAAGAAAATCATCGCAGTCAGACGTGAAGCAAAGCCTAGAATACTTAGGAAAGTACAACTGTTTAGCAACTTCAAGGGAAAAGGAAGAAGCAACACTATAGAAATAGATGGTCAAGGTAATCTACCAAAGACTCGGAGCAGAACGTCAAAGGACACTGTCCTATAGGAGCTCAGAACCCTGTAAGGTTAGACAAGGAAGTGGTGCATCCTCTTGGTCATTTTGAGAGATACCCTTGGCCACCACTTACAAATGGACCTGGGTAGGTAAGAGAGGAACTAACATTCAGGAGGACCAACCAGAAGAGTAAATAAGCTCATTGAAAAATCCTAATCACCTGGATGGCACAATAGTTTATTCTCCAAAAAAATTTCGAGGGAAATTACTCACTTTTCAAAATTTCACTTTTCGGGCCGGAGGGTTAGATCAGTGGTTCCGGCACCTGCCTCGCAAGCACAAGGTCCTGAGTTCGATCCCCGGTGACCACATACAATGCTGGGCATGGAGACTCATGCCCACCAGCAATCAATACCACATACCACAGTGCCAGGCGTGGTGGCTCACGCCTGTCATCCCAGCACTTGGGAGGCAGAGGCAGGAGGATTGCTGAGTTCGAGGCTTGCCTGGACTACATAGTGAGCTCAGAGCCAGCCTGAACTACAAAGTGAGACCCTGTCTCAAAAAAAAAATTTTTTTTTCACTTTTCACGTGGAGACAGCTATAGTTTTACAAGCTGAACTACAAACTGGATTAAATCCTTGCTCTCTCATTTATTGTATAAGTAAAAACAGACAAGTTTCCTAAACTCTTTGACTCAACTTCATCATTCATAAAATAGAAGTAACATAGCATACTTTAGGGACTGGTTATGAGATTAGGATAATTTTCACAAGGATCTAACACTCAGTAATTAAGCTGATAAGTTATATTATACAAATGTTTTATATTAATTTGCTACAGTCAGCTCTCTGAATGTATTTAAATATGGCTTAGACTGTCCAACTTTTTAAAAAATCACTTAGGGCCGGAGATTTAGCTCAGTGGTTCCAGCGCCTGCCTCACAAGCGCAAGGTCCTAAGTTCGATCCCCGGAAACCACATACAATGCTGGACGTGGAGACTCACGCCCACCAGCCATCAATACCACATACCACAGTGCCGGGCGTGGTGGCTCACGCCTGTCATCCCAGCACTCGGGAGGCAGAGGCAGGAGGATGGCTGAGTTCCAGGCTTGCCTGGGCTACATAGTGAGCTCAGAGCCAGCCTGAACTACAAAGCGAGACCCTATCTCCAAAAAAAAAAAATCACTTATACATGACAGTCCAATGCCGTATTTATTTTTTTTTAAGGCATCTGTTAGCATCTTCTGTTGTTTTCTAACTGTCCCCGTTATACTTTACATCTGGAATGTCCCCCGACACTTCTCCCATCTTCGTGAAGTGGGGCCTCAGGAAGACGGCTGGACCACGGAGCACTGTGCTCGCTGGTGGATTCACACACTGGTGGGCTCGGCAGCTGAGCGCTGCTGGGCCCTGGGTTCTGGCTGAGGACACGGCTCCCGGAGCGCGACCCCGAGGACTGTGTCTGCCTCCTCCCCCCTTCCCTCCCCCTCCTGCGCTCACTTCCGGCCCCACCGTGAGAGCAGCCCCTGCCCAGGCCCTTGCCCGGGCTCTTCCTGCCTTAAAGCCGGCCAGCTGGGGCTGGAGCTAGGAGGCAAAGAAACCTCTATGAGTTATGAGTGTCAGGGTTTTGTTTCAGTAACAAGAAAATGACTAAGGCAGCCCCGAAAGGGCAGATTTTAAAACGTTGGGTGGGAAAATGGAGAAGAAAGAAAATAGGCAGCAAATTCTTAAATCACTAAATTATATGTTTTATCTATATCATTTGAATCATATAGTGACCTTTAAACGTCTTCAACTTTCCTTTGATTTTTTTTCTCAGAGTCCTAGTCACCTAAGACAAACCAATTAGATTTCATACCCTTGAAGGATTATGTGTTCCCAGCTCAGCCTCACTTAGAATTGCAAATGAGATGCCATCTTCTGAGAGAATATGCAATTGTTCTTTTCTTAACTCCTGTGACTTCCTAATGTCAGTCATTCAGCCAGGCTTTATCAGGTGATTTCTATTCTTGGTGGGTAGTACAAAGGGCAGAAAATTCAAATCATTCACATACAGAATTAGCAGTCTACGGTCTTGGCAAAACCTTCTATCAAAAGAGCTTTGTGGCCCTCGGAGGCCACCTGACAGTTTAGAAATCACTTTGCCGTCTCAATCTGTAGGTAATCAGCATTCTCCGCATTGTTTACATAGGATGTGTGACCTTACTCAGAAGTTTCAGAATTAGTGGGAGACAAAATTGGTGCTTCAAGCCAGGTCTCCCTGACTCTGGGTCCTGTCTTCTAGAACACAGTGGCCTGAAAAATAAGCCTAAGAAACTTTACTGAAAAGACAAATTATCCTGAATTTATTTAAAGACCTTTGACCACAGATGCAGCTACAGGAGCTACATATTCTCCAGAGAAAATGAAAGCTGACTTCTTTTCTTACCGTGAAATATAGGCAAGCTTAGAAAAGTGGCAGTGTCTAGTTAACGACTACAAATATTTTAAAAGATACATTCATTTAACACGTTTACTGAGGGCCCACAAGCACCATGCGTGTCTGTACACGTTGAGGATATATCGATGAACAAAACAGGCAAAACCTTCACCCTTAGGAAGCTGGTATTACAGAGAGCAGATGCGCAGAAAATGAACATACGAACACATCAGTTGGTAACAAATGTTGAGAAAAACAAAACAGAATGAGGGATTTTGGACTACTGGAATGCTCCGAGGGTTAGTTTTATGAGTCACAGTAAGTGGACTATGGCACAAGGGTATGCGGAGATGAGACATGACCTCCCAATCTAGGAGCTGACTTCCAGGCGAGGGTAGCATTTCCATCAGTGGACTCAGAAGAGTGTGCGGCCTTCAGCAACATGGATGACTGTAGACTGGCCTGAGCAGGAAGCAAAGGCAGAGAAAAGAGGCGCGTCCTTTCTATGCCTGCTCATCTTAAGGCCTGGACCAAGCTGTGCCGCCTGCTCAACCTGCAGACACCGAACCCGGGGATCCTCAGCCCCGTCACCTCGTGAGCCAATTCCTCCAAACAATTCCCCGTCGTGCTTCGATCTAGAGCGTCGGGCCAGGCCTCACTGCCTGAAGTGAAGGGCTCTGGGAGATGATTCGACCTCGGGGACCGTACTGATGAGCGGGTTGACCATGGAGCGCAGGGTCAGACGCCCAGAAGGCGAGGGAGGCTGGGGGGACGTGGAAGGGGTCTCTCTCCCTGACCCCTCGCCCTGCTCCCTGACCACCTCGGCTTGAGCATCTCCCTCTAGAGGGTCCCTGCCACTCCGTTTCCGCCCTGGAGCCACCTGACTATGGCCTGAACCATGAGCCAAAACAAGCCTCTCTTCCTTTAAATTGCACGTGTCGGATATTTTGTCCCAGGGACAAGAAAGCGACTCTCTTCAGATGAGTGTTTCTCTAAAGAACTGTCATATACCTGCTAATGGAAGATCAAGAAAGTCTGCCGTGGGCCAGAGATTTAGCTCAGTGGTTCCAGGGCCTGCCTCGCAAGCGCAAGGTCCTGAGTTCAACCCCGGTGACCACATACAACAATGCTGGGCGTGGTGACTGCTGCCAGCCATCAACACCACATACCACAGTGCCGGGCGTGGTGGCTCACGCCTGTCATCCCAGCAGTCGGGAGGCAGAGGCAGGAGGATTGCTGAGTTCGAGGCTTGCCTGGGCTACACAGTGAGCTCAGGACCAGCCTGAACTACAAAGCGAGACCCTGTCTCCAAAACAAAAAGTCTGCCAATGGGAAGGGTTTGAAGCTGATACGCATTTAAATCCAGGCTCCATCACATAGTACTTTTGAGTTCCAATAACTATTTATTTCACCACTGTAAGCTTCTATTTCTTTATCTCTAAGGTTTTCTAAGATTACTGGAGCACCAAGTAATGAATGCAGATTTTTCTCCTAGACAATAATGTGACTACTACTCAGTCTCCTTGAGTTTCTACAGGCTTCCATTATGTTTGACCAATGCAGATCACGGAAAGTTGAGCTTTGCACAAAGCTCTTCTGACTTGGTAGGACTGAGCCTCCAAATTCTGTCTTCCCTGTAAATCCTGTCATGACTCTGTGCTTTACTGAGGCAAGTCTAAAGTAGACCTTACTCCTAAAATGTGTCTTTCTGGAGTCTCAGTTAGATCTTCACAGAAGTGATGAGGTTTCCCTCCTGCAGAATCAATTCCAATGGAAAGTGCCCCCCTCCTATGCGTAACTGTTAATATCTTTGTTCCAATCTTAACCTTACAGCAGCCATCCTTTGCCAAGTCTTTTTTAATTGGATTATTTATTGGTACATTTCATATGCACATCACAGTCACACTCGACGTTGGGACCTGGTACCAGCATATGTTACCATCAGTTCTCATTTGTACCCATTTCCCACCCACCCCACAACTCCCCACCCCATATACACATATGCTTTACTTTTTACGATCATATTTTGTTCCACCTCATTATTTTCCCCTACCCCTTTCTCTTTGAAAACTTCCTATGTCACAAAATCTAGCAAACATTCTAGAACGTCAAGGCTCTATGTTCTCACCCTGCACAGGTTCAGTGCGAGGGTCCGTGAGCGAGCCAGAGAGAACCGTACAGGAACTTCTAGGGTCCGCTCCGCTTCTTTCCCTCTTGTCCAGGGCCCTGCCCCAGGGGCTCAGCCGCCTCAGCCGCCTCGGAGTCTGACCTCTCTCCGATCGGCTCTGTTTCTGCTCCGCGTGAGGAACCTGCCATCAGAGCGCTCGCCCCGGCAGAGCAGCCAGAGGACCAGCAGCCACAGCTCAGGAAATTTCTTCACCTTACGCATCAAAGAAGAAACTGACTCGCATAGTCAATTATCCGGTGCTCGAAATAATGTTCCACATAGTTTGTTCAATGTTATGGCTGTTTATGGTCGGAGGGTTAGCCAGTACCAGTCTCTGTTACAGAGAAAAGACAGAGCTCAAGTAATACTCTTTCTAACTTTGATAATTTCAGACTTAAAGAACAGTTTTGGAAAAACCATCAGTGCTTCTCATGTTCGTAGTTATACAGCCAAAGCACAAGTATTAAAACTAAGACATTACCATGGCTGTACTGCAATTATTAGACTTGGGACAGCATTCGGACCGCACCAGCGCTGCACTGAAGTGGCCTCTCTGTTCAAGATCTCCTCCAGGGCCTCCGTGACCGCTCAGTCACCACTGCTGTTCGACGGCGTCGCGCCTGCGCGCGGTCAGTACCGCGGACGTCCCTGTCTCTGCAGAATGTTTGGATGTCAGAACTGCTCAGTGACTGTGTGCGGCGGCCCTCAATGTGGAATTCTCCGGCATTTTTCACGCTTATGTTGTGACTCTACATGAGGAAGGAGACTGGCACAGAGGTGACTCATCCCCCCTCCTGCATCTGTCCGCAGGCGCCTCATCTCAAAACAGCACCGCTGACAGGGCCGGGGGCGTGGCTCAGTAGTGCTGTGCCTGTCTGACAAGTGCAAGGTCCTGAGTTCAATTCCCAGTACCAGAAAAATAAAAATTAAACCTGATAACTTGATCAAGATGGTATCTGCCAGGGTTTTATACTCTAAACTTACAATTTCCTCTTTATAATTAGCAAACAGTTAGGGGGGATACCTCGAGATTATGCAAATATCTTGTTTCTCTTCAAAGTTACCATCTATCTGTGAATATTGCCTGGAGCAATTACTGTGTTATTCTAATAGTAATTTTCATTTCTCTCATTCCATCTGTATTCATTACTAGAAATTCTTCTCTAAGAGGGCAAACATCTTTTTCTCCTGTTTTATTCATATATTTTGAAAAAAAATTTTTTTTTGAGACAGAGTTTCACTTTGTAGTTCAGGCTGGTCCTGAGCTCACTATGTAGCACAGGCAAGGCTTGGACTCAGCAATCCTCCTGCCTCTGCCTCCCGAGTGCTGGGATGACAGGCATGAGCCACCACGCCCAGCATGACTGAAAATTTTTATATTGATAAATAAGATTACTGCCTGGCACACTGACATTTTCATAAGTGAATCAATATATACATTTAATAAATCAAGCTAATTAAACCTAAATATCCCCTATTTTTTAAAGTTCTCTTTTTAATATTAGTCTTTAATCTACTTAAATGCATATTGGTATGTATATGAAGATCAATTATTCTTCCAAAGAAAAAAGGAACTAAGAAATAATTCCAAGAAAAAAGGATGAAGAATTTTTTCATTTTCTGAATAGTTCCTCTCCTCACCAGCGGCCCGTAGCGCCATATTATTATTTGCCTCGTCTGGCACGTCGCTGGCGCAGCCTGTCGTGTCCGGCCGCCACCGAGCCTGAGGACCGCCGCGCGTCCGCCCGGCCCCCGCGGCCCCCAGCCCGGCCGCCCGCAGCAGCCGCTCTGCTCTGAGCTTCACGACGTGAAGCGCGTGGGGTCCACGCTGTGATCTGGCCATGAATCCCGACTCAGCTTCACCTCTTGGCTGCAGTGTGCTTCTGGATCTTTCAGTTCTGATCTCAAGACAGATGTTTACCCAACCCGTCATAAATGTGTTGAATTATCGATTGTAAATCAGTATTATTTGGTTAATGATTAGTGCTTGGTGTCTACATTGTAGTTTTTTAAAAGCCGTGTCGCTCAAAATTGTTTAATTGTGTATTCTCAAATGTAGCTTCGAAATGTAGCAGAATATGAGGAATCAAAGCATACACTCTGAAGTCACCCACAACCAGGTTTGAACCCTTGCTTACCCTTTCTTAACAGAAACTTAAGGATTCTAATACATAGTATCAGACTTTATAATCATATAAGCAAATATAGTTGGTACTAGGCAGTAAATGTTAACACTGATATCGTACAACAGATGAATGACCAGGTGATGTGTTTGGCTCCAGTCCTGGGCCTGTCGTCTCGGGCCCAGGCCTGTTGCTTGAGTGAGTCCCGCACGGTCTCTGCGCGCGTGTCCGCGTCGGCAGCTGCGCCACGGCCGGGGGAGCCGCTCACGCCAGGGCGGTGCCTCGCGGGGGCCCTTGAGCCACAGGCCACAGGGGGCGGCAGGGACTTTCATTCCGCATTCAAGTCACTCTGCAGCGAACTTGCCCCTCGCTTTCCTCTCGTCGCCGGCTGCCCCTCCGTCCTCCTCCCCGCTGCCCTGCTCGCGGCCGCTCCGGGCTCCGCGGTTCCGCGCAAGGAGCCGGTCCCGCCGCCCCGCCCAGGCCAGAGCGGACGCCGCGGGTTCCAGGCCCGCGCCCCGCGGAGGCGCCGTGCGGGGCAAATGCGAGTCCTGCAGTCACCTGTCGTGCGGCCATTCTCTGCCATGACCACGTTTCATTCACACCTTCAAAGTATGAAAAAAACAACCAGATAACTTCATTTCAAATTTATAAGAATGAATATCTGAAATGTTCGTTTCACACCTTGTTTTACTCATCTAAGAAGTAATCTTAGTGTGACTCAAAGACGTGTGCATGACTCTGGTATGAAAAAGTCTTGAATTTGAGGAACTTTCAAAAGAAATAGGCTATATATATATTTTAGGTAACAGTAATACAGGTCTATGGCTGGAAATTATGTATTGTTTATGCAAAGAATCAAAAGCAACAAGCCGGGCGTGGTGGCTCACGCCTGTCATCCCAGCACTCGGGAGGCAGAGGCAGGAGGATCGCTGGGTTCGAGGCTTGCCTGGGCACCATAGTGAGCTCAGGGCCAGCCTGAACTACAAAGCGAGACCCTGTCTCAAAAAGCAACAGGTGTTTTCATACTGATCCCAGTGTTACTCTCCAGAAATAAAGACTAATAACACTTAATAAAAGCTTCACAAAAAATAAATTTCTTAGAAATGTACCACATAAGGACTTTTTCCACGTACACAAAAGAAAATACACTATTCTTCCTGTGGCGCTAACATTTTGAGTTTGTACACCCAGCCTACCCCATTAGGTTTACCTTAATAGCCATTTGAATCATTGGGCACTTGCACCATAACTAGATTCTTGCTTTTGAACCTTTATGTTGTTTTCCATTTCTTTTTCAAACTCTTAAAAGCAGTACTGGAATTTTGTAAAAAAGAAATTAAAAGGGAAAAACAAACAAAAGTAGTATCACAACAACTTGCATACGTAACTGCACTTATACAAAGATTCCGAACAAAGCTGAGGTTTAAAGTTCATACGCTGGAGCTTCTATAGATACTGACAAATTCCTCTTTATTGCAACCATTTGTAATTCCATTGTCGGTACATAAGGGTGCTTATTTTTTACTTACTTTTACCAAGACTGGGTGTTATTCAACATTATACGATTTTTCTTTATCCACTCCCCTGTTCATGGGCGTTTGGGTTACTTCCAAGATTTAGTTATCACAAACTGAGCTGCTATAAACATAGGTGCACGTATGTCATTGTGGTTACTCTATAAATGGAGTATTACTTGGCCATAAGGTGATAAACTTGAGTCATTTATACTCAAGTAGATGTACCTTGAGGACATACTAATAAGTGAAATAAATAGGACACAGATGTATAAGTACTGTATCTTTTCTTTAGTATGAAAAACCATAGGTGTAAATGAATACCAAAAAGTATGACAGGTGATGTGAAATAGGATGAAAATATGCAAAAGACCCCTGAGGACACACTAATAAGTGAAATAAATAAGTCACAAATATGTAAATACCATTATCTTTTCTCTGGTATGAGAACCTGTAGATGTAAATGACTTCTAGAATGTATGAGAGACTTTGTGAAATAGGAAATATTCAAAGGGAATGTGGAGGAAGAAGAATAAATATTCAAAAAATATGGGGAAAGAATAAATATGATTTGGAAAGAAAAAGAAATAGCATGTATATAAGGGGTGGGGTGTTTTGGGGTGGGCAGGGATATGTGTAAAAGTGAGGATTAACTTGTGTCCTATACTGGTACAAATTCCCCAATGCTGAGTGTGACTGTCAGCTCTATATAACATGTGCCAATAAAGAATTCAATTTAAAAAAGAAAAGAAAAGACGCAAAAGGAAAATTGAAAGGGTGGGTAAAGGAAAGTAAAAAAGGAAAAGAGAAACTTGACAGTAAAAAGAAAGAAAACAAAGCTCGTGCGCATGGGGGCTGCAGGAAGGGTGGGGGATGGGAAGAATAAGAATCAAGATACGTCACACACAGGTACAAGTTCTCCATGTCAAATGTGATCATATATGTATGAAATGTATCAATAAAATCAACTAAAAAATAAGATTTTTTTCCCTATCTTATAAACGAAAAAGTACAAAAGAATTTTCCTAAAAAGAGTCTCTGGGTTTTTTTCTTGATTACCTTTAATTAAGTAAAAACATATCTCAAGGCATTTTACATTTAAGTTTTTCTGGTGACTCTAATTCTGTAAATTTTCATCTCTTAATGCAAAGCCCATGGCACAGAGATATTGCACTTAAAAGAATAAAGCAGGAGGGCCAGAGATTTAGCTCAGTGGTTCCGACACCTGCCTAGCAGTGCAAGGTCCCTGGTTCGATCCCCAGTAACCACATACAACAAACAATACCAGGCGTGGTGACTCACGCCCACCAGCAATCAGCACCACATACCACAGTGCCGGGCGTGGTGGCTCACGCCTGTCATCCCAGCACTGGGGAGGCAGAGGCAGGAGGATTGCTGAGTTCTAGGCTTGCCTGGGCACCATAGTGAGCTCAGGGCCAGCCTGAACTACAAAGCGAGACCCGGTCTCAAAAAAAAAAAAAAAGAATAGAGCAGGATTTTGACTCATTTCACTATAGGTAAACTCCCTTTCATCAATGAGTTTGAGCTGTCTTAAGGACTCATTTTGCTGAATGGTGTTCACTGCACTCCAGACTCATCAGAAAAATATATTCCCCACTTGGAAACAGGAAGAAAATATGAGGAAGACATTAATAAGATATTAGACAACAAAGCAAAGGTTTAGAGATGCTAGTAGTCATTAAGATTTTATATTTCCTTTTATATATTTCAAAATATATCATGCTTTTGTCTTATTTTTATCGGTTAGAGAAAAGATTCATATTTCTAAAAATAAAAGACATTGAAGATTTGGCTCACTCAAAATTTCCCTGTTCTCAAACACATATTAAAATTGAAGAAACAAAAGATGTTAACACAAAAAAAATGAAAAGATTAGAAGGAAAAAATGATAGTGAACGTTATTTGGGTCCCCTATATTTTATAAACACTATCTCTTTGAATCCTCACAACATCTTATGTGATGATTTCACTGCCCCTGTACGCATGTGTTATGGTCGGAACGAGGTACTGCAGATTGGGCCCTTGACCAGGAGAAGTTTGCTGCCTTACTGTCCTCCATGAAACTAGACGCCTAAGATCTAGCTGCCTTGTCCTCCCTTCGTAGGTGACCGCCTCCTCCCTGTGTCTCACAGTCCACTTTCTGTATCAGTCTGTTCCCAAGTTTCTTCCACTTACAAGGACATCAGTCATTGGATTAGGCCCCACCCCAGTGACTTCATTTTATTTTCATTATTGCTTTAAAGCCCTTAGCTCTAAAAAGTCACCTGAGGTACTGGAGATTAGGACCTCCTCGCCTGAATTTGGGACGGAAGCACAGAACAGCCCCCAACAGCTTCCTCTGTAGATGAAGGCACGTGGCCCAGAGAAGTTACCTCGGGGGTCAAAAGTTATTCGATGGTGATTGTTCAGGCTGAGGTGAAGCCCAGAACAATTTACCTTCCCAACAAAACTGAACTGTCCCTACCAGCGGAAGTTACAAAATATACAAGGATGAGAGTCTGAAGTCTAAAATCAGTTACCAAAAAAGACAACTGATTCCAAACATAGATATTGCCATTTCATTACAATAGAGATCAAAATTCTGAGCTCAACGGAAAATAATCTGGGTTAAATTAAGCAGAAGAGAAATACAGAAGGACATCGGCTGGCTTACCGCCCTGCCGGGAGGCTAAGCAGCAAGCAGCAGAGCAGAACCTGGGAAACCCGAGCAGCCAGAATGGCGAGCAAACTCTTCGCGGTCAGACCGGGGCTGAGACGGCGGAGGCCCCGGGTGCTAGACCGGGAGCTAGGGCTGGCGCGCGGCCCGCGTCTGTGTCCACCACCCCAAATTCAGACCTCGGTCGCTTCCCTCTTTAACGGGCCCTGGAGCCAGAGTCCCACGCTGAGCCACCTGGCTGGCCCAACCTGGGCTGTGCTCCCCAGGGAGCCTCGCGCAGGACGGTCTCCTGGCACTTCAGACTCCCAGGCTAGGCTTGCAGGGTGGCCGCGTCCGCAGGGAAGGGAGCATGAATGTGCACTGCAGGGACGTGACCCGGAGAGTTTTCGTAACGATCACAATGGGCCATGCAACAAATACTCCTTCGCCAGGCTTTCCACAGAGAAAGAACGGTAGCAGCTTTCGTAACGATCACAATGGGCCATGCAACAAATACTCCTTCGCCAGGCTTTCCACAGAGAAAGAACGGTAGCAGCTTGGACCTCAGTAATGACGTGAACAGCGCTGCAAAACACCAGAGCATGAACATATGGGCTGCGACCCTGAAAGCAGAATGTGATATAGAGGCCACATGCCTACATTTTTAGAAAGTATATCAAATTTATATTCCCAAATCTGCACAGAAATCTGATCTCAGACTCTAGAATTACGTATTTGAGAAGCTATGTAACAAAAAGCACAATCTGTCTTGAAGAAGCAGAAATTCCTTCACTAGTTTATGACACGATATAAATACCAGAAATATAAATACCAGCATGATATTGACTTTGCTTGGGGAAAATTTAGTCCAGTGAGGGGAGCGACTATGACACAGGTACAGTTCAAGAGTATAGAAGCATCAAAGAAAGTCACAGAGAAGGTTCCGCAGGCGACAGAGAGACAGGGAGTGCACGCACTGACTCTTTCACTCCAGTATATACCGCGAGGGTACGGAAGAAAGAAGGGTTTGCCTCTACTGTACACCCTGCGGATCCTCCCACTCCTCCGTCTGAAAGAAACCACATGCTGCACCTGATCCCCTAAACATGAGGCCGTTTGGAGGTGAAGCCTTCAGGAGCTGCCTGGGCCATGAAGACAGAGCCCGCGTGAAGGACTTCGAAGTTATTACAGAAGAAATCCCATAAAATCCCCTCCACCCCCTCGGCCGTGTGAGGTTGCAGTGAGAAGACAGCCGGCCGTGAGCGAGGAAGTGGCCCTCATCGGACCCTGCATAAACTAACGCGGTTATCTTTGCAGCCTCCAGAACTGTCAGAGGTCAGTTTTTACTGTTTATAGGTCTCCTAGTCCATGACAATTTCTCTATCGCAGCTCAAACAAAACAACATCCACTTTATGCTTCATGATGTCTTGAACAGTGAATCATGAACAGCCAAATCTTTGAAGACTGGAAATAGGCCTAACCCAAATATTTCACAAGAATCTAGTACTTACCTGATTTTAAAATTTTTAATCCTTTTTTTAAATAAATATACATGCATATGTGTTTCCAATGCATATTAATATTATAAAATGTGGGCCGGAGATTTAACTCAGTGGTTCTGGCGCCTGCCTTATAAGCGCAAGGTCCTGGGTTCAATCCCAGTAACCACATACAATGCTGGGCGTGGAGACTCACGCCCACCAGCAATCAACACCACATACCACAGCGCCGGGCGTGGTGGCTCACGCCTGTCATCCCAGCACTCAGGAGGCAGAGACAGGAGGATTGCTGAGTTCGAGGCTTGTAGGGCTGGGGATTTAGCTCAGTGGTTCCAGCGTCTGCCTGGCAAGTGCAAAGTTTGGAGTTCAATCCCCAGTAACACATAACACAATGCCAGGTGTGGTGGGTCACGTCTATAATCCCAGCATTTGGGAGGCAGAGGCAGGAGGACTGCTGTGAATTCGAGGATAGCCTGGGCTACGTAGAAGTTCAGGGCCAGCCTGTGCTACAAAAATGAGACCCTGTTTCAAAAAAAAAAAAAAGTGTCATGTACAGGTACAAATTCTCAATATTGAATGTGATTGTAATGTATATATAAAATGCACCAATAATATCAATTCTTAAAAAATAGGCTTGCAAAAATAGATAATGATAGATAGATAGAAGATAGATAATAGATAAGATAGATGAATAGATAGATAGAAGATAGAAGATAGAAGATACACAGAAGATACATAGATAGAAGATAGATGATAGATAAATAGAAAGAAGATAGAAGATAGGTAGAAGATAGAAAAGATAGATAGATAGATAGATAGATAGATAGATAGATAGATAGATAGATAGATAGATAGATGATAGATAGATAGATAGATGATAGACATCCCCCCACAAAGTCCCATGCAGTTACAGATGGAGTTTTTTCTGGAAGTGGCTCACGGTGCAACGCTAAGCTCGAGGGCTCTGGGATTAAGGTGTAAGCGCTGCCGCCCGAGGAGTCTGAATAAGATAAAATGGGCAGAAAGACTCTGCTGGGGGCCCTTCCCTTGCTCGCTCGCTGCTTTTGTTAAATTCCGGTTGCCACAAACTGCTGTCCTGAGCGAGGCCTGTGCCACGCCGCCCTGCCTCACAGCCCTCTGATTACAGATCAAAGCCGCCGTGAAATGCAGGCTCAGTAAGCATCTCCTTCTTTAACTTCGGCTACTACAGATACTTTGGGTATCTGTCTCAGCAACAAGAGGAAAGTAACTCAGACACTCTCTTAGAATATTCAGTTTCTCAGTTTGTCAAGTCATTCAAGGTTTGGCAAATTAATAGACGATAAGCCTGTGATCCCAGCTGTTGCCAAATTCCGGGTAGACGGCTCACTTCTTTCTATCTGCAGTGGCTGAGACGGTCTACAAAACACCGTGATAACCGTGCAGCGCGGCCAAGCAGCTCCTCTGTGTGACGGAGGGGACGGCAGCCGACTCCGGGCTGCGGGGGAGTCAGCGCGGGCAGCGACCGCTCTGGGAGCGACCTCAGGCAGACGCCAGTCTCGCCGGAGAGACCTTCACGGCAGCAAAGGCACCAGCTCACAGTCCCGCTCGTCACAGGAACCGAGACTGCGGCACACACGTGCGCCCTGAGAGCGCTTAGGCCAGAGTACTCCGCCCTGCACGGGGCTAGCAGAATGACTTTGCGCTCGTCATGCTGACGCTACAGAAAAACAGTTGGGATAACATACAGCAAACTGTTCACAGTGTTCATATATACGGTCAAGGTGGAATTAAAAAGACGCTTTCCTAAGACTTTCTGTGTTTGAATTTAAAACAATAACTTTTTATCAGCTGCTTGCCAGAAAACTAATCAACAGGAAAAGATCATGCTGTGACTACTTCTGAGTGGAGTACTGTTATTTAAGCAAGTGTCACACGGCTGGCCCTACACAGGGGGCTGCTTGAGGTCCTGACACTGCCGTGGGTACTGGCCAGACGGAAACAG
Organism: Thryonomys swinderianus; assembly: GCA_004025085.1. Lineage (NCBI taxonomy): Eukaryota > Metazoa > Chordata > Mammalia > Rodentia > Thryonomyidae > Thryonomys > Thryonomys swinderianus. The sequence continues at coordinate 9,406 of PVIC010016117.1, read as the reverse complement.
CCCCTCTCCCGCGGCCTGGAGGCGCTGCCTGGCCGGCGACCGGGATAAAGCTGTCCGCCCCCAGGCCAGCGAGGGCAGGTGAGGGATGGACCTGAAAAAGCAGAAGCCTAAATAAGAGCAGGGAAGAGCGTCCTCTTGCTAGATTTTCTCAAAACCCTGATGCTTTTCGCTTCATTTCTCATTTCCCAATTTTAAAAGACAAGTAGTTTAAGCAAATGGTTTCAGGCAAAGCTAGTTCCCCAGAGGTTTATTTGTACTTGCATGTTGTATACTTACATTTTATGCATATTCTTGTTTGCTTAGGGCTGGCGTTACCACTTGCGTGTCATTTCATTATACGCTAATAAAAGGAATACAACTATAAAAGAAGAAAACCTCAGCTAACAAATCCAGCACTGACAAAACAGCACAATCTTGGGCAACACTTACCAAAAAAGCCCTCCGATCTAAATTCTACTGGAGTTTGACAAATGTAATTTTCCCTGACTTTATTTACCTCTATAAAACAATTAAGCAGGAGACAGAAACTGCGTGAGGGAAAGGCAGCTTGTCCGTGGCGCTGTCCGCTCCCTCCCCCAGCCCGCTCCCGCTGCAGCCGCTAGGGACGCTGGGAGTCATTAGCCTGTGGAGGCCCCGCCTCCTGCCTCGCAGCTCTTGAAATGACAGTGCGCAGGTTGCCAGTGTGAGGGGCAGAGGCAAAGACTGGGGGCAGCTGCCTCTGTCATTCAGAAGGAAACTGCTCAGTGGGGTTTCTTTCCCACCCCAGACGGGCTTCCAGCCGGTGCAGACTGTATTTCCCCTGTGTTTCCTCATCTTTAGCATAGGTATTTTGCCGGGCGTGGTGGTTCACACCTGTCATCCCAGCACTCGGGAGGCAGAGGCAGGAGGATTCCTGAGTTCAAGGCTTGCCTGGGCTCCATAGTGAGTTCAGGGCCAGCCTGAACTACAAAGCGAGACCCTGTCACAGAAACTAAAAAAAAAAAAGAATAGGTATTTTGATTCACACACATAAAAATAAAAAAGATAGTATAGATAGGATTAAATAAAATTAATTAGTACCTATCACAAGGCTTGGCATATGGGAGGTGCTCAAAACTTGCCTGCTGCCCCGTGGTGTAAGGACCGAGTACCTGGGCCGCGAACCAGCAGCCCGGGGTGGAACCGCAGCTCTGCCCAGGACCGCTGGCACCTGGCTGACTCCTCTAGCCCCTCGGCCGCCCCTCTGAGGGTGCACAGAGGCGGAGTCCACATGAGCGGTGGGCAAGCGCGGAGTGAGGGCCACGGCAGGTTGTTCGTATTCTTGAAAGCTCTAAAAGGTTTGCCATCGTTACCATCATTAAGATTACAAAATGCTTAAAACAGTGCCTGGCATGTGGGGGTATTTGTAAAATGAGCTGCAAAGAGCCCAGAAAGTGTACGCAGGAAACAGTGCAAAAGAGGGGCCGCCGCAGCCAGCGCTGTGCCAGGTGCCACCACCGTTCTCTGCCTCCCTCGCTCCCTGACGCCTCCCAGCGCTACCTGTTGACTTTGGCGCCATGTCAGCCCCTCGCTCCTGTCGGCCTCATGGTTCTGTCACCAGCTTTTTGGTGCCTGTTTATGAACTTCTCTATTAGTCACTTTGCTAGGACTGCAACAAAACACCCGATACGCACAATCTAAAGGAGGTGCGTTCATTTTGGCTCACAGTTTCAAGGGGCTTAGTCCATGGTCTGCCCATTGCCACACAGAAATGGCACGACGGACGGACCTGGTGACGCAGCCGGAAAGCAGAGGGAAAAGAGAAGCTGGAGAGCACACCGTCCAGGTTCTGCCTCTGGCTTCCACCTCCGGCCGACGCTGTCTCCCCGAATCACATTCAACTATTGAACTTAACAATGGACACGCCCAGGGATGATACAGTGCCTCATTATCCAATTAACTTTCACACAGATGACACTTTGGGGGGCCTGGGCTAGGTCTAAATCGTAATAGCTTCTCCATGCTCTGTGCTCCACTCTGTGTCTTCAAATTCCTTGGCCACAAGGGGTGCACTGGTGTCGTAACTCGTACAGGAGCCCCCCGAGGCACAGGTCTCAGGTCCGGCCGTCCCAAACCCAGAGGCCTCCTTCGGGTCCAGGCTTAGTTGTAACCATGGCTGCAAAGTCACATTATTCAACACCCAACAGTTTCTGCTCTACAAAGTTGGTGGTGGAAGTACTGAGAATTTTAAATTATGATTTAGTTACAGTAATCATAAGTTATTACATCCATCTCATTTTATAGATGATCTCTTAATCTGTACAGCTATAACAAAATGCTAATTTCTAAAGCACATAACATTATGTTTTACTCCTCTGATAGCTGGAAGTCTAAGATCAAGACACCAATCGGTTTGATATCTGGTGAGGTCCCATCTCTGCTTCTAAGACGAGGCTGGTCTGTGAGTTCTTATATGGCACAAGGGGTTGAAGGGACCAAACGGACTAGTAGCTCCCTCCAGTCCTTTTGTAAGATTATAAAAATAGAAATGATTTAATCCCATTCATAAGGGATTAGGCCAGGGAGCTTTCATGGCCTAACTACCCCCCAAAAGCCCCATCGCTTTTCTGGAAGATATTTTTACTAGTGTGTGCTTGTGATCCACAGTAATTCCATTCTCACTGGCGACTGATACATATACGTGTCCCGTCTTGATCATTTATACTCTCCGACCACCGTCCCCCCAGATCCCCTTCCTCCCTCCAGTCTGCCTCCCTGTACCTTAACATGGCTCTTTTGTTTTGCTCTTTAAGTTGTCCATATGATAGCTGTATCCTATTAGAAAAAATGCAAATTTAACTTTTGTGACTCACTGATTTCACTTAGTACAATGGTCTCGAGATCCATCCATTTTCCTACAAATGACTTAAATGTACCCTCCTTTTTAGCTGAAGAACATTCTACCGCGGATACAACTCACATTTTCTATATCCATTTTCTCACTGGTGGCTTATAGGCCATTTCTCTGATTTTGCTGCTATAAACGTGACTATGTCTGCACTGCCGTAATTGACGATTTAGCTCCTTCACTAATGGAATTTCTATTTTTAGTACTGCGTGGAGTGTCCATGAAGATGTTCACAGTGGTTGGGCTCGTTCACACTCCCGCCGGCGATGCAGAAGGGCTCCTTTCTCCCCACGGCCATAGGGGCCCCGGCTCTGTAAGCCCTAGGTAACCGCCATTCCTACTGACGATGGAATCTCACTGTTCTGATTTGCATTTCTCCAATGACTACAGATGTGGAACATTTTTTTCATGCACTGGTTGGACATTTGCATTTATTTTTCTGAGACGTATTTACTCACTTTAATCCTCAGTGTTTGATTTGGTCTTTCATTTTGGAGGCGTCAAGATGTTCTAGTTCTTTACCCAGTCTAGACATTAGTTCTTTATCTGAATAGTACATTGCACAACTATTTTCCCCTTCTCTAAGTTATTTCTTCACTCCCTTGGTTGATCCCTTTGTTATGCAGAACCCACTAATTTCAAGTAATTGCACTTATTGATTCAAATGCTATTTCCTGTGTAACCAAGATTCTGTTCAGAAACTCCTTGCCTGGACCTACGGAACCAAGAGTTTCACCCCTTTTTATCCAGCAGATTAAATGTTTTCAATGTTTCTGTCATCCAGTCTGTTTTGATTTTATGACAGGGTGACAGAGATGGATGAAGATTCATTCTTTTGCATGCTGACAGCCACTTTTGAAAGCACTATTTGTTAAAGAGGTTACCTTTTCTCCAGCACGTACTGCTTTCTCTTTTGTCAAACAACTAGAAGCGTATGGAGCAGCTTCCATATCCTCTGTTCTTTCCGTTGGGCAAGATGTATGTTTTTATGCCAGTACAATGCTGTTTTTATTACTGTAGATTTGTAGTTTTACTTGAAGTTTGGGACTGCGGTGCCTTCTAATTTTCTCTTGTTGCCCAGGATTGCTTTGCCTATTCTGGATCTTTTCTGATTCTATTTAAATTTTAGAATCTTTTTCTAACTCTATGAAAAAACCCAATGACATTTTGATGATCACTGCATGTTATCTATGTATCATTTTTTAGGATATGGCCATTTGGCAAGAGTAGTTATGCCTGTCTAAGAGCAGATGACGTCTTTACATGTTCCAATGTCTTAATCACTTTTTCAGCACAGTATACTTTTTTGCCATAGAATTCTTTCACATCCTTAGTCATGCTAATTTCTACGTATTTAATTTTTTAATTGATTTGACTGGTACATTTTATACATACAATATGATCACATGTAATATTGAGAACGTGCACCTGTGCAGGACACATCTTGCTTCTCATTTTTCCCACTCCCCTGCCCTGCCAAAGCACCTGCTTCCTACGCACGTAAGGTTCATTTTTTTTTTTTTTTTTTTTTTGAGACAGGGTCTCGCTTTGTAGTTCAGGCTGGCTCTGAGCTCACTATGTAGCCCAGGCAAGCCTCGAACTCAGAAATCCTCCTGCCTCTGCCTCCCGAGTGCTGGGATAACAGGAGTGAGCTACCACGCCTGGCACTGTGGTATTTGGTATTGATGGCTGGTGGGCATGAGTCACCACGCCCAGCATTGTATGTGGTTACCGGGGATCGAACTCAGGACCTTGCGCTTGCGAGGCAGGCGCCGGAACCACTGAGCTAAATCTCCGGCCCGGTTCGCTTTCTTTTTCACTATCAAGTGTTTCCTCCCTTCTTTCCTTTCCTCTACCCTCTTTTTGCATGTTTTCTTCCTCTTGCACATCAGCTATCACACATGTGGCATTCACTTACACCTGCAGTTTTTCATATTAGAGAAAAGATACATCACTTGCGCATGTGTCCTATTTATTTCATCTGTGACCATGTCCTCGAGGTACATCCACTTCAGTATAAATGACTCAAATGTGTCCTTCTTTATGGCCGAGTAATACTCCCCTTTTTAAAAAACCTTCTTATCCAGTCCTCTGCTGATGGGTATTTTGCTGTTCCCAAGATTTAGCAATCATACACTGAGCTGCTATAAACGTAGGTGTACCTATATCTCTGTAGTATGGTTCTTTTTCTTTTCTTTCTTTCTTTTTGGTACCAGATATCAAACTCTGCACCTTGGACTTGTGAGGCAAACCCTGGAAACACTGAACTAGACCCCCGGCCCTGGGTGTGACTCTGTTAGGTCTCGTGCATATATATCTAGCAGGGGAATGGTAGGGCAAATGGGACCCATCCTAGTTCTGTACAGAATCTCAACACCGATCTCCAAAGTGCTTGCACCACTCTACCCTCCCACCAGCATTAGAGAAGGGTCCCTTTTCTCCTCCACAGCCCCACTCACCAGCAGTTGTCGTTGGTCCATTTCGTGACAGCAGCCATGTTTCTTGTGGCGTGAGATGGAATCTCAGTGTTGATTTCGTGTGCATCTCTGGAATGACTGGCGCTTTGAACATTTCTTCATATGTTCCTCTGCTGCTTTTATTTCTTCATCTGAAAAATGTCTGTTCATTTCAGATGCCCATTTTCGAATTCGGTCTTTAAATGGGGGGGGTTACTTTTTTAAATTCTTTGTATATGTTAGATAGCAGTCCTTTGAGAAACAGCTGGTAAAAATTCTTTCCCATACTGTAGAGGTTTTTTGTTTTGTTTTGTTTTGGTTTTGCTCTGTTGGTGGTTTTTCTTGCTGTGCAGAAGTTGTTTTAATAAGATGAGATACCAATTGCTGATTCTTTCTGCTATTTCCTATGCTGCTGAGGTTTTGTTCATAAAGCGGTATTTAATTTTTTTAAGCTACTGTGAATGAGACTATTTCTCTGATTTCTTTCTCAGTGAGCCAGTTCTTAGTGTACATGAATGGTATTAATTTGTGTGTGTTTATTTTGTATCTTGACACTTTATTTGCTTATGAGAGTCTTCTGCTGGAATTTTTTGGATCCTCTATGTAATAACAATTTGACTTCTTCTTTTATGATCAAATTATTTTTTTCCTTTTCTCTTGCCTAATTGCTGTAGCTAAAATTTTAAGAACTATATGCACAACTTTGGTGAGGGAAACCCTGACTTGCCCTTTAAGGACACTATTTAGGTTAAAGCACTGGCTGATTCTCATTTCCCTTTTAACAAATGCAGACATTACATTTCATTAAATATATACATTACCTTTGATAATATATTATTATATAGTATTAATAGTATCTTTGATAGGGCCGGAGGGTTAGCTCAGTGGTTCCGGCGCCTGCCTCGCAAGCGTAAGGACCTGAGTTCGATCCCCGGTTACCACATATAATGCTGGGCGTGGAGACTCACGCCCACCAACAATCAATACCACATACCACAGTGCCGGGCGTGGTGGCTCACGCCTGTCATCCCAGCACTCTGGAGGCAGAGACAGGAGGATTGCTGAGTTCGCGGCGGCTTGCCTGGGCACCATAGCGAGCTCAGGGCCAGCCTGAACTACAAAGCGAGACCCTGTCTCCAAAAAGCAAAAAAAAAGAAAAAAATAGTATCTTTGATATATACTATATATTAGTATCAAATAAAAGAAAAAATGAGTAAAACAAGAAATTCACACAGTTACAAAAACACAAAATTAAACAATGTTCTTAGTCCTATTTACATTGCAGTCTGAATTAGCCAGTGTGTTCTCCCCACTGTGCTCACGGGAGGAGAAGCTCTGACTGTTGCGACGCCCGTGAGGACTGCCGGGCCTGGCTCTGCCGGCACGTCCGCCCTCCGCGGAGCACCAGAGTCTGCGGGTGACTTTCCTCGTGCCTATCAGGGCACACATGGCTCCCGCAGCTCACTGAGCCTGGGTCCTCTCCTATGACTTGCTGTCTTGCCTGCCGGTACGTGAAGGGCTTTGGCGCTGCCCATGAACCTCAGAGCCCACCTCTCCCTTGTAGGTGGCAGTCTACTTGGGTTGAAAGGCCCTCCTGTGTGAGTGGCTAGACAGAAGCGGTCTGTATCTTCTCGAGGGACACTTTCAATGGAGGGGGCAGGTACAGTGTGACTGAGCCAGTACTCACTTTTTCACTGATTTCCAAAGAGGTTTTCTCCATCTCCTGGATAATCCCTGTGCCTCTCTGCTTTCCTTCTGCAATTGCTCAGCCTAAATTCAACTTGTTACACCCTCTGGTTAAACTGCTACTCCCTCATAGCGCTGCACAAAATGTCACTTTCCAGCCCATGAATTCCGTGGAGGTTTTTTTTTTTTTTTTTTTTTTTTGAGACAGGGTCTCGCTTTGTAGTCCAGGCTGGCCCTGAGCTCACTCTGTAGCCCAGGCAAGCCTCGAGCTCAGCAATCCTCCTGTCTCTGCCTCCCGAGTGCTGCGATGACAGGTGTGAGCCACCACACCCGGCTCCGCAGAGGTTTTTAACAGCCTTTGACTGGAGACAGGTGTTCACTGTGGATGCCGAATGGTGGGCACAGCACTTGCTGGTTTTTGGAGAACAGTGCGAGAGCGATTGCATTTATAGCAGATTGCCTGAACTACGTTTTCTCCCCTGCACATTGCAGGCTGCAGCCTACATTTCTCTGAGGCAGAGCTGTTTGTGGGTGATTCCAAGACCAACCAGGGCTGTGCCCTTGCTCTTTACTTACCCGAGAGACTGCCACGCTAGTTCAGTCTCTTTCCCCCACGCGAGTCTGGCACCCAATTTCTCTGATGCCCTAATCTGTGACTACTTTGCTACTCTGTGACTGTCCCTTCTCCAAGAGAACCAGGGGAACAGGCTGGGAGGTGACTGCAGGGCCTGGTCCCTGCTGCACCACAGCTCCTGCCCATTAGAGCCACTCCCAAGACATGGCACAGGCCGCCCCACGTCTCTCTCTATAAATCCCCTGAATACTGGACACAGTCTGCCCGTCTCTCCCTCAGGGTGACTCTCCTCGTCCAGATGTGTTTCCCGCCCTTTCCCCGGCACCTGCACTACGCGGTGCCCCTGCGCCGCCCACCTCTCACCCACCTCTGCCTCTGCCCGGCCTGCTGGGAAATGCCCGTTTGGAAAGGACGCAAATACGCGAACAGCGGCGGGTGGGAGGCCGGCTAGGAGCCCAGGGCGGCCAAAGACGGCGGCGGCCCGATGGGAACGTCTCCGGGTCCGGAGGCGCAAGAGAGGACGGAAGGGCCGACGGCTCCTGACCTCGAAGCAGCGTCGCAGCGGTAATCCCTCTTCCGATCAGTGCTTCCTCGCGCGTGCTACTACCCGACCCGTCTCGGATTCATCTTCTAAACCCCGTTCCTTTCTGCGCTCCCCAGGATCCATGCCCTTTTATAACACATAGTGTCATACGTCATACATCAGCCCCACTAGCTGTAAAGTCCCGAAGATGGGGACCCTGGCTTCCCGGGCTGTCACTACTTCCTCAGTAGCCCGAGAACCTCTGTGGAATAAATAACCCAGTCATTAAGGATCCGATAAATTCCCAAGAGCTGGGTAGGACTTACGGGAGAGGCGAGTACGGTGAGAGTGTCCCAGAGAGGCAGCTCTCACTCTTACCTCGGAATCACGGACCTCTTATCTGAGGATATATGGGCAGACAATTCATCTGCTAATAAAAATTTCAGGGGTCTAGACTCACAGAGGGAAGAACTCCCTTACACATACGTCTATTTGTCCGCGTAACCCTTCTCCGGAAGTCACGTTAACTCAGGTGTGAGCTGGGCAGGTGGCCTCCTAGAATCAAGACCACACGTATCCTGCATTTAGCCGCAAGACAAAGTTCCAGACGACGAAGTGTGATAAAAGGGACATGTGCGGCCCCACTGTGCCACGCCCCATCACTTGGCCTGTTTGATACCAATGTTGTAAACTGCCCGCCTCTATTAAAGCATTCGAAAAACGCAACTCAGCCCATAAACACCGTTTCATTGATTTATAGAATGCCGCAAGTTGCACTGCACGACACAACTAGAATAAATAGTTTGGCATCGAACAGACCTAACTCCTGGTAAAGGACAATGAATAACTTGTAATGAGCAACTCTGGGGGAACGAGAGTCTATTTGCAAAACCAAGAGTCGTCTCAGCCGCTCAAGAACTCCACTTCCCCTAGGTTTCTTCAAGCTGAAGATTTACAAAGGGGACAGAGGAGGCCCAGATGCCTGGGAAGACGAGGGCATGAGCACTAGCTGACACTGTCTGCTGAAGAAACGAGCGGCACAGGGCTCGCTTGGGTATTTACAGGGGAAAATGAGCCTATAAAACACAGAGAACTGCCATTAAGTGATGAGGGGTAGAAAAAATTAGACCCATCTCTTTCACCATGCACTAAACTAAAATCCAAGTGGATTAGAGAACTAAATATTAAAACAGAAACACTAAACCTACTGCCAAACAAGTTAGGTAGAACTCTTGGAGACACTGCCTTAGGAAAAGACTTTATGAACAAAACCTCTATCCTGTGAGAACTGGCAGCAGGAA
>PVIC010016116.1:0-34364 GCA_004025085.1 Thryonomys swinderianus | reverse complement strand
TGACCTTTGCTGCATCACTGGATCAGGAAATGAGACCCCAGGTCCACCCAGATCTTTACAAGTGCTTTAAGGGTATCCAGCCTGTGCCCTTCCACTTCCCTGCCTCTTCTTCCTGTCAGTTCAGGTGTCCCTGCCACTGGGGCCCTGACATCCTGCAGCTTAGGGAACTGCCGTAGGTCTTGAAAAGATTGAGCACCAGCCAGGCATGGTGGTACATTGCTGAAATCCAGTGCTTGGAGGGCTGAGGCAGGAGGATTGTCACAAGTTCAAGGTCATTTTGGGCTAAATAGGGAATTCAAAGCCAGCCTGAACTACAGAGCAAAACTGTCAAAAAATGATTCTGAAAGGCCAGAGTTTAGCTCAGTGGTTCTGGTGCCTGCCTGGCAAGCACAAATTCCCTGGTTCAATCCCAGTCACCACATACAACAATACCGGGCGTGGTGACTCACGCCTGTAATCCCAGCACTTGGGAGACAGAGGCAGGAGGATTGCTGAGTTTGAGGCTTGCCTGGGCTGCGTAGTGAGCTGAGGGCCAGCCTGAACTACAAAGCGAGACCCTGTCTCAAAAAAAGAAAAAAAAAAGGTTCTGGAGCTCTTCCCCTATCAGGACAAAGAGACCCACTTCAGCATCCCTCAGGTGGGTGGGCCTCCCTGAGCCAGGCCCTGCCAATGGGCAGACACTCAGGTTGGTCCACTGTTGGGGAGTCCCAGGAATGCTGCAGCCAATACCTCCTTGTGTGGGCACAAATCCAGCCTAGGACCTAACTCCAGATGGGTGCACCAGAGCTCTGAATAGGTTGCACTTTAAATTGGAGTTCGAAGGCTGGGGAAGGGATGCAGCTCAGTGGAAGACCACGTGCCTACCATATGCAAAAATACCAAACAAACAAGCCAAAAAGAAAAGACAGGAAATTCCTTTTCCCCAAAAGGAAACAAACATGATGTACTTTTCTTTCGTACACATATGTTAGCACTGAATATGCACCGTTCTGAATTGTACTTGTATGTTGGAGGTTTTTCCATTACAGAATGTCCAGCTGCTTTTTTTTTTTTGAGACACGGTCTTGCTTTGTAGTTCAGGCTGGCCCTGAGCTCAGTATGTAACCCAGGCAAGCCTCGAACTCATAGCAATCCTCCTGCCTCTGCCTCCTTAGTGCTGGGGTTATAGGTATGAGCCACCACACCAAGCATTGTGGTGTGTGGTACTGATTGCTGGTGGGTGTAAGTCACCATGCCCAGTCTTGTATGTGGTTACCCAGGATTGAACCAGGGACCTTGTGCTTGCTAGGCAGGCACTGGAACTACTGAGCTAAATCTCTGGCCTAGGTACCTTTTTTCTTAAGAGTGTGTGATATTCCATTCAAACTAGCACCCAGCAATGTGCATGGGCTTGTCACAGGTGGTGTTGGTACCATGGTCCTGCAAAGAACATCCTCATTAGGGCCAGGGATTTAGCTCAGTGGTTCCGGTGCATGCCTCACGAGCAAGTGCAAGGTCCTAAATTAGATCCCCCAGTAACCACATACCACAATGCCAGGTGTGGTGACTATGCCCACCAGCAATCAGTACCACATACGACAGTGGTGGGTGTGGTGGCTCACACCTGTAATCCCAGCACTTGAGAGGCAGAGGCAAGAGGATTGCTGAGTTTGAGGCTTGCCTGGGCTACATAGTGAGCTCAGGGCCAGCGTGAACCACAAAGTGAGACCCTGTCTCAAAAAAAAAAACCCAGAGCCAGGCTTGGTGGTTCACACCTATAATTCCAGCACTCGGGAGGCAGAGACAGGAGGATTGCTGAGTTCGAGGCTTGCCTGGGCTACATAGTGAGCTGAGGGCCAGCCTGAACTACCAAGCCAGACCCTGTCTCAAAACAACAACAACAAATGAACACTGAGATTCTATCTCACCTCAGAAAGAAGAGCTATTATTTTTTTTGTTTTGTTTTGTTTGGGTTTTTTTGAGACAGGGTCTCACTTTGTAGTTCAGGCTGGCCCTGAGCTTGCTATGTAGCCCAGGCAAGCCTCGAACTCAGCAGTCCTCCTGCCTCTGCCTCCCGAGTGCTGGGATTACAGCGTGAGCCACCACACCTGGCTAGGAAGAGCTATTATTAATAAATCAACCAATAACAAATGCTGGAGCAGCTGTAGGGATAAAGGAACCCTTCTCCACTGTTGGCAGGAGTGTAGACTGGTGCAACCACTGTGGAAATCAGTGTGGAGATTCCTCAAAAACCTAAAAGTTCCATTTGACCCAGCTATTTCCCTCCTGGTAACTTCCCGAAAGAATTAAAAGCATCGTACCACAGTGATACATGCATACTCATGTTTATGGAAGCACAATTTGTAATAGCTAAATCTTGGAAATAGCCCAAATGCTCATTAACTGGAGACTGGGTATAAAGATGTGGGTTTTTCATACAGTGGAGTATTACTCTGCCATCAAGAAGGATGTGCGTGAGACATTTCTAGCTAAATGGATGCACCTTGAGACCATACTCTTAACTGAGATAAATCTGACACACATGTTTAAATACCACGTTGTTTCTGTAGTGTGAGAAACAAAGTGGAAACCAGGACCAAAATGTATAATACGTGTTGGGAAATGAGAAAAAAATGTTCAAATGAGAAGGGGGACAAGGGAGGGAGGAGGAAAGGAAAAAAGGGACAAGGAAAAAAATAATAGAATGAAAAAATGGAAACAGCTTTTGTAAATAAGGAGGGGAAGAGTGGTTGAAGAGAAGAGGGATGGGAAAAATAAGATATATCATATACAGGTACAAGTGCCCTGTGAGGAATGTGATCACTGTGTTCACCTAAAATGTACCAATAAAGGCTTTGCTTCAAAAAAACCCTGAAAACCGGGCGTGGTGGCTCACGCCTGTAATCCCAGCACTTGGGAGGCAGAGGCAGGAGGATTGCTGAGTTCAAGGCTTGTCTGGGCTACATGGTGAGCTCAGGGCCAGCCTGAACTACAAAGCAAGACCCTGTCTCAAAAAAAAAAAAAAAACCTGAAAGATAATAAATTGTCCTTCAGGTGGCCCTCCTGTCACCAGTACTGAGAGCTTTCCCATGCCCTTGCTACTCAGAATACTACCAAACCTAGCAGGTGAAAAAATGGGATCTCTTTTTGTGTGTCTTTGAGCCATTTTGACTCATTTTTTTTTTTTTTGGTCTACTTCTCTCTGTGGGTTACTGGTTCTTGCTGATTTGTCATTATTCCTCCCCCCCCCCCGTTTTCTTATGCTTCTTTACATTTCAATGTGGACACTGGGTTTTCATGCAACCTTTTCTTTCTAGCCCCTTGTCTGCTCTTGCTGTGCCGCCTTTCTTTCTTGTTCCCTTGGAGCTGTACAGAGGACTGAGGTGGGGATCCAACTTCCCCCAGATGGTTACCAGGTTGTCTCTACACCATATACTGAATAATTCATCTTTCTCCCACAGATTTGAAATGCCATTTTTAATCATAGATTGCATTTCCCCCATATATTTGGATGTTTGAGCACTGTTTCATTCCAGAGAATTTGACTATTCATTGGCTTCTGCCTTTTCTTTTTTTTTGCACAACTGAGGATTGAACTCTGGCCCTTGTGCTTCCAAGGCAGGTGTGGTACCAATTGAGCTAAATCCCCAGCCCCATTGGCTTCTGCCTTTTACAAAAAGTACTTTCAACTGTCACATGCCATTACTGCTAGAATCCTGGGAGGATGAAGGACAGGGATCACAAATTCTAGCCCAGCCTGGGCAATTTAGTGAGACCCTGTCCCAAAATACAAAATAAAAATTTTAAATGTAGGGTATGTAGCTCAGTGTGAAAGCATCCCCAATACCAAAAAGAAAAAAAAAGACCTTTATGTTTTTGAGACATGGAATCACTTTGTAGTTCATGCTGGCCTTGAATTCACTATGTAGCTGCACTGGTCTCAAACTCACAGTGATCCTCCTGCCTCAGCCTTCCAAATGCTGGGATTACAGGCATATGCCACCACTCTTGGCAATACTCTATGCTTTTGTAACTTAAAGTACTCTGTTTTTGTTTTTATTTTGAGCCAGGATCTGACATGGAGTTCAGACTGGTCTCAAACTCACAGCAATCCTTCACCTCAACTTCCCAAGTGCTGGGATCACAGGCATGTGCCATCACAACTGCTTTGTCCCATTTGAACTTTAGAAGTAATTGTGTGTTTTTAAAAATGATGATACTTGGATCACATCAAAGGTTTCTATTAAATTATGAAGGCTGAAACAGGAGGATCACTGTGAGTTCAAGGCCAGTTTGGACTACACAGTGAATTGAAGTGCAGCTTGAATTACATAGCAAGACTGTCTCAAAAGAATCAAAACTAGGCCAGGGATTTAGCTCAGTGGTTCCAGCATCTGCCTGGCAAGCACAAGGTCCTGAGTTTCATTCCCAGTACCACACACTACAATGCCAGGCATGGCGGCTCACGCCTGTGATCTCAGCACTCAGGAGGCAGAGGCAGGAGGATTGCTGAGTTCAAGGCTTGCCTGGGCTACATAGTGAGCTCAGGGCCAGCCTGAACTACAAAGCGAGACCCTGTCTCAAAAAAAAAAAAAAAAAAAAGAATCAAAACCAAAAAATTAATGTATTTAAAATATAAAAATAAAAAACTCTACTTCAGACTTTATTCAGATTTTAGCAGTTTTCCTGCTCATGTCCTTCTAATTCAGAACCCCATGTTCCATGTCATCCTCATATCTCCTTGTGTGTGACAAGCCCTCAAGGACTTTATTTCTCATGACTGAATTTCAAGAAATACTGGTCAGCCACTTTGTAGATGGTCCTTCAGGTTGGGATTGTCTGATGTTTTTCTTGCGGTCTGACTGAGGTGATAGGGTTTTGTTTGGGTTTGTGGTTCTATCAGTGGAACCCAGGGCCTCATGCATGGGAGATGAACACTCCACCACTGAGCTACATCCGCACGCCTATTTATCTAGGGAAAGAGTTTCACTAAGTTGCTCAAGCTGGCCCTGCATTTTGATCCTTTTTCCTCAGTCTGCAGAGAAGCCAGGATCACAGGCTGCTGCCACACCCCGTGACTTACAGGTTTTTAGGAAGAGAAGCACTGAGGTGCCATCTCAGGGGGACCTGCTGACCCTGTCTTGGGGGCCTAGACCCCCCTGCCTGAGGGACGTGTTTGAAGTCTGCCTACTTTGAATCTTTCCCCCTTTTCTGTCCTCTTGTCTTTGGCAGCAAGACACTGCCTGCAGCCTATGCTTGGGAAAGCCTTGGGGGAGGGAGCAGCTACCTAATGTCTTTGGAATTCTTCTGTAAGAAAGATTTCTTTTACATTTATTTATGCAGTCAAACATTTCTATCCATGTAGACTCTTGGCTATTTATTTTATAAGTTGGGTGTAATCCAACACCATGTAATTTATTTTGTGGGTTGTTTTGTTCGTTTTTAGCTATCGGGAACTCTTCCTGCAGGCCCCTCTGTCTCGCTGACATACCACCATCTTTGTATTTATGTGCAGCACTTCCTCACTTCCTGGGAGCACAAGACACTTTGAGCTCATCTTTTTTTTTTTTTTTTTTTTTTTTTGAGACAGGGTCTCGCTTTGTAGTTCAGGCTGGCTCTGAGCTCACTATGGAGCCCAGGCAAGCCTCAAACTCAGCAATCCTCCTGTCTCTGCCTCCCGAGTGCTGGGATTACAGGCCTGAGCCACCAAGCCCAGCACTGTGGTATGTGGTATTAGATTGCTGGTGGGTGTGAGTCTCCACGCCCAGTATTGTATGTGGTTACCGGGAATCGAACTCAGGACCTTGTGCTTGTGAGGCAGGCGCCGGCACCACTGAGCTAACCCTCCAGCCCCACTTTGAGCTCATCTTGTGTTCATCTTGCCCCAATATCACCATCAACCATTTTTCTAAGGGGCCTGGTTCATGTCATTGGAGGGTGGTACTAGAAACCATGACCCAGGGCTGAGCATGCTTATTGCTACTGGAGGAAATGTGTGCCTGCTTATCCATATCTCCCATTATATCTTTTTTTGGGGGGAGGGGGACAGGGTCTCACTTTGTAGTTCAGGCTGGCTCTGAGCTCACTATGTAGCCCAGGCAAGCCTCAAACTCACAGCAGTCCTTCTGCCCTTGCCTCCTGAGTGCTGGGATTACAGGCATGAGCCACCACACCCGTGAGCCACCACACCTGGCACTGTGGTATGTGGTGCTGATTGCTGGTTGATTGCTGGTGGGCGTGAGTCTCCACGCCCAGCATTGTATGTGGTTACCGGGGATTGAACTCAGGACCTTGTGCTTGCAAGGCAGGCGCCGGAACCACTGAGCTAAACCTGTAGCCTATCTCCCATTATATCTTAGAACCAATAGCCATTTACTTATAAAAGTGGAATCGTGCCAGGCCATGGTGTTACATACCACGCTGTAATCCCAGCTACTTGGGAGGTGAGGAAGGACGGTGCACATTTAGGCCTAGCCCAGGCAAGCTAGCAAGATCCTATTTTAGAAATAAGGAGAGGAGGGCTGGGGATTTAGCTCAAGTGGTAGGGTGCCAGCCTTGGACACATAAGGGCCTGAGTTTGAGCCCTGGTACTGCAAAAAAAGAAAAAAAGGGAGAGAGATAGAAATATGGGGAGGAATAGGGATATAGCTTAGCACCTTCTGGGTTCAGTCTCTCATACTCTATGTACATGTGCACACCCACCAAGTCTTAATTGATATGTATAAATTTTGTCTCCTCAACCTAAACTGAGGCTCAGACTTCCAGTAACCGGCACAGTGACCCAGTGTCACTGCTCTGCCTCCTCGGGTCGAGATGGCTGTAGGACCCAGTAGGGCATCAGGAGGACTCACAGCAATGATGACAACATAGCGCTGAGCATCTGGGATGCGGCAGGTTCTAGAAGCTGAGCTGCTACCACAAGGGCCGCAGAGCCACACAAGTGGCAGGACACGCTGTAACTCATAATCAGTAGCGTGGCCCAGAGGTAACCAGGGCAGATGCTTCCTGGGGGCTGGTGGAGTCCACGGTGCCTGAGCCAGGGGAGAGCCAGAATCAGGCCCCTGGGAAGAAGCCATGTGCAAGGAGGTTATATGGTGGAGCTGGAGGAAATAGAATTCACACACACACACACACACACACACACACACACACACACACACACACTCCACCTGCCCCTGTCCAGGTCCTTTCTACTATCTGGGATCCCATCCTTCAGGGGCAGGCTTAGGTGTGTCCCCAGACCCTTCCCAAGCCTCTGACCCTTAGCCAGTCCTCGTGCCCCCCTTAAGCCCTTGAATCCCAGGCCTGAGCCAGCCCAGTGGAGACAGTGTCTCCATCCATCTGTGCCGGCTGCAGGTCTGTCTCTCTCACCATGACAGAGGCAAAAGCAACTGGCTCGGCCACTGTGTGTCCAGCACCAGGGCCCCTCTGCCAAGGGAGCAGATGTTGGTGTGTTTGTTGGGCAGAAACCTGTGAGGAGGGCAAGGAGAATTGGGGGTTGGGGTACCACAGCCTCTCTTCGAGGAAGGAGAGGTGCTGATGAGAGGTGGCTCTCAAGTCTACATCCCGGATGGCCCAAGCTGCCCAGCTTGCTAATCTTCGGGAAGCCTGGCTTGGAACCACCCACTCCATCACAGCTCAGCTCAGGCACACGGATGACAGAGACCCCTCTAAAGTCCCTCCCTGCAGGGCCAATCACCTCCTGGAGTCCTGGCCCCTGGGCCCAGGAGAAGCTGAGTTTCTTAGAAAGTCAAGCCCAGAGCCCAACGCCTGGCTTCTGGTCCTTCTGCACAACTCAGGCAAATCATGATATCGCTTTGAGCCTCCATGAGCAGGTGCTGGGATCAGAGCTGCGATTCACAGTCCTTGCTGTTGGTGATGCTAGTGTGAGTCCTCAGGGAAGGTGTCACCACTGCACAGTGGGCACGACTTTGTGGGAATCTTGGGAGACCCCCAGTCCACGGTGCCTTCCATCATCCCAAATGCCACACTGGGCCGGAAGAGGCCTCCCACAGGGACGCTCTGCCTAGGGAGGAGGGCTGTGTCAGCACAGGGAGCGAGGGAGCTTTTTTGGGGACTCAGAACCGACTCTGGTCCTGCACCAGCGAGAAGAGATTAGCAAGACCACCCTGGTATCTACCCACAACCTACCTCATGCCAAGGGGAGGGGGCTGAGTCTGTTCCCTGCCATGTTTCTCCAGGGGAAGGGAAGACATTCACAAAACCTAGCGGCCTATTGGGGAGGCTGAGGCAAAAGATTTGCAAGCCTAAGTCCAGCTTCGACAATTTAGCAAGACCCTGTCTCAAAATAAAATAAAAAGGGCTGAGGATGTAGCTCCGTGGTAGACTGCTTGCGTTGAATGCGTAAGGGCCTATGTTCCATCCCTAGTACTGCAAACCCAAACCCAAACCAAACCAAAACAGACTCACAAAGCCACAAGTTTGCAAACTAGAGCGTAAAAGGAGAAATCAAGTGAAGGGAAACATGTCCAGTGTGATGGCATGCGGACGCACCTATAATCCCAGAACCGGGATTGTCCAAATTCAAGGCCAGCCCGGGCTGCATAGCTTCAAGGCCAGTTTGAAAACAAAACTGTCGCAAAAAGACCAACAAAACAAAACAGCAACAAACCTCTGTCAGTCCAGAAAAAGACACCTGCTCATTCATCCAGCACCTAGGTGAGGGCAGAGATGTGGGGGAGCCCCCCATACAGTGTACAGGGGAGAGGTCGCAGCCACAGGATGGGGTTCTGGGGGCGGAGATCCCCACCAGCTCCACCAGAGAGAGGGGATGGGGCTCTGCGAATGTGGTTCGGGGTTGCACCCCTTTCAGCGAGGCTACAGGTGAGGACTCCTGCAGGGAACGGTCTTTGCAGCAAGGGGCGTGGCGTCGCTAATTTTTAGATGTTTCTCCATTTACTCACCTCCAGCCTATGGAGGCAGGTGACTGAGTGTGTGCCAGACTCAGTCCCTCCTGTCAGCCATTTGAAATATTAGTGCGGCCGTTCACGCCGCGGTGGGAGGGAGGCGGCGGCTCAGGTCCCCCCTCGGAGGAGAAGGCAGGGGGCCTGGGGCTCCCCGCCCTTGTAACCGTGCAGCTCTTCTCCAGCCTTGGTTCCCCCCCTCTCTCAAACGGGGACACCGGGCTGGGCGGGACGGAAGATTCAAGGATCACAGAGCCTAGCAAAGGTCTGGCGCTCCGTAGGCTCGCACGGAAGCCCCTGGAGGTAGGTGTCTGCCTCTGCTGGGTGCAGAGCAGGGGCCGAGGGCGGTGCAGTTATTCACCAAGGTCACACACAAATGGGGCCTGACATGACCCGGGGCGGGGCGGCCCGGAGCCGGCGTGGACAGGCGGCGTCTGGGAGCAGATGCGGAGGTGGGCGGGAGCGGGCTCGCGCCGTGGAGCGGGAGGAGCGCGGGTCCCGGTGGGGCCGGGCCCAGCCGGCTCCCCGCCCTCCACTCAGCTTCCCGACCCTTCCCGGAGAGGCGTCCGGGGCCGGGGAGGTGGGAGGGACGGGCGGTCTGTTACCTCATCGCCGCCCCCGGGAGGCCGGTCTCGCGCGCTCGCTCGCGCCGGCGGCTGGGCGGGCGCGACTCCCCGCAGAGCGAGAAGGACGAAGGGCCCCGGCGGGCGCCGAGAGGCAGCGCCGCCAGGGGCCGCGCTGCGGGGCGGCCGGACCTCGGGCCCGCGCGGCCGGCGGCGCCTCGGTTCCCGCGGCGGGCGGAGGCGGCGTCTGCGCGCGGCGCGCCGGGTCTGCTCTGGCCCGAGCTTCGGCGCTCGGCGCGCCCGCCACCGTCCTCCCGCCGCGCTGTCTGGCCGCCCTCCCGCCTCCAGCTCCGCCCTGGGGCTTGGCCTCCGCCGGCCGCGGCCGCTCAGGTGGGCCACGCCGAGCGCGGCGGGCTCGCAGCCTCTGGGCAGGGCGCGCACGGTGCGGCTCCGGCCCATGCGGCGTCCCGGCGCGGGCCGGCCATGGGGGGCAGCCTGCGAGTGGCGGTCCTGGGTGCTCCGGGAGTGGGCAAGACGGCCATCATCCGCCAGTTCCTGTTCGGTGACTATCCCGAGCGCCACCAGCCCACGGACGGGCCCCGCCTCTACCGTCCGGCGGTGCTACTCGACGGCGCTGTCTACGACCTGAGCATCCGCGATGGCGACGGCAACGGTGACGGCGACGTCGCTGGCTCCGGCCTGAGCCCTGGAGGTCTGGAGGTAGCGGTTCGAGGGGTGGACACGTGTCACCGTGAGGGGTGTGCTCGGTGCACCTGTGCGTGTCCACGTGGATGGCCCCAGGGCGCCTGATCATGACCAGGGTTTGAAGGAAGAATGTGACAGCTGGTGTGTGTTTGAACCCTCCCAGCCGGCCTGGAGGTGCCCAAGCCCAGGGACTGGGTTGTTTGTTTATTTTTGTTTTGAGACATCTCACTTTGTGATTCAGGTTGTCCCTGAATTCACTATGTAGCCTGGGGTAACCTCAAACTTGCAGCAATCCTCCTGCCTCAGCCTCCTGAGTGCTGGGATTACAAGCATGCACCACCATGTCTGCCAAACTAGGTGATTTTGCTAAGTGGTTTTCTCTGGTTCGGGGGAGTTTTTCTTCGCCTGCCTCTGCTAGTGGGCTGGATCACCTGCGGGGTGCAGCTTTGTGATGGGGCCCTGAGCAGAGCCACGACGGCAGAGGAGGGAGTCAGGTGAAGGGGTGGACTTTCTAGAGCCGGTCATTCTGTTCCTCGTTCCTGTGACCTGCAGTGAAGACCCATTTAGGAGTTGCGCGGAGTCCAAGGCAAGCCTCTCTCACCTCTGCAGCTGCTTCCCAGAAGTTTAGAGGAAAAAGGCATGGAAGACTGAGTGAAGGGTTGAGTAGAAAAAGTGGGAGAGAGAGCAGCCTGGGCCAGAGACTTAAATATGCACGGCTGCCAAACAACCCACCGGCCCAGGTGCTAAGTGGGGGCTCCTGGCCAAGAGCTCGGCAGTTACTCTAGAGTGAGGGCAGCTGGGAAGAGCTGAGCTGGGGAGAGGCGGAAGGAACAAGAGGCAGATGGGAGTGGGGGTGGAAATGAGGATGAAGATGAAGGAGGGCTGATGGCTGACAGGCTCCAGGCACATTTTACCCTGGCGGGCGTTGGTAGGACCTAAGGAACTTGGTGATGGAGTGATTGAGGCCTGAGGGTGAACTGTGGGTTACACACACACACACACACACACACACACACACACACACACACACATAAATATATAATTTTTAAAATGTTTTCGAGACAGGGTCTCACTGCACAGTTCACGCTGGTCTTCCATTCATTATAACCTTGTGATCCTCCTGGCTCAGCTTTGAGTGCTGCGATTGCAGGCCTGGCCCCCACGCCTGGCTGAACTGTGGGTTCAGTGTCAAACTCGTTGAGGGTCTGGGTGTAGGAAAGAGAAAGGAGGCTCTGTCCAACCCCGCCCCCCACCCTCAGGAGCAGCCAGACCCCAAGGACTGGAGCTTGCAGGACACCGACGCCTTCGTCCTTGTCTACGACATCTGCAGCCCCGACAGTTTTGATTACGTGAAGGCCTTGAGGCAGCGCATCGCGGAGACCAGGTGGGCGCGGCAGGTGGTGACGGTGGGAACTGTGGGTCTTGGCCCGGCCTTTGCCTCTTGGGAGCCAGTGGATTCTCCTCAGTCGGGGGTCAGGGTTTGCATCAGGCTTTTGTTCACCGAAAGGCCCCCCCGTGGCGCGAAGCCTTTGACCCACACCGGCCTGGGGCTGGTATTTACTGGGGGAGGAGTTGTCTCTGGCTGTTGGGAATGCGCCTGCGAGTGTAATTCATGGGGAAGGATTCTTCGTCGCACCCAGCCTCTCACCCCATCTGGCCCCCAGGCCGGCGGGCGCGCCCGAGGCTCCTATCCTTGTGGTAGGCAACAAGCGGGACCGGCAGCGGCTGCGCTTCGGACCTCGGCGAGCACTGGCCACCCTGGTGCGCAGGGGCTGGCGCTGCGGCTACCTCGAGTGCTCTGCCAAGTACAACTGGCACGTGCTGCGTCTCTTCCGTGAGCTTCTGCGCTGCGCTCTGGTGCGCGCACGCCCTGCGCACCCAGCTCTGCGCCTGCAGGGGGCGCTCCATCCAGCGCGGTGCAGCCTCATGTGACCGGATTGGAAGAGACTGCTCAACCTCACCCGGATTGGATAAGGAAATACCCTCTCTCACTGGATAAGGAGTGTTTCCACCCGGTCTCCCGGGCGACAGGCCTTTCTTTGAATTTCATTGAACACAGGCCAGTCTCATACCCTGCTGGACAAAAGATAACTTCTTTCTGGGATCCCATCAGGTCAGTCGCACCGGACAGAAATGGCTTGGTTATACTATTGGAAGCACTCAGACTGCCCCTGGCACTTTGACACACACACTAAGCCACGCCTCTTGCGAGGTAATAAACAATTTAAGTGCACTTGGGATTTCTGTTCTGGGATGGGCAAGACAGCCCTAAACCCTAAGGGTCAGACCTGGCAGATGTGGTCCCCTGGCAGTTAACGCTGGATGCCCAACTTGTAAAGATGGTGATCAAGAGTATGGTGGCCCCAAGGCTGAGTCTCCAAGAAACAGACAGGTGGCTGGAGCAAAACTTTACTGTCACAGGCTCTGCTGGACCACAGGTCCTCAGGACACCGGGCTTGCCCGGCTTCCTCTAAGGCATTCAATAATATTAGTAATTAAATAGCAATGCTCATTCCCCAACCGGAATGTACAACAGAGGTCCCATTGTGCCATGTGGTCCCAAGGGGTCTGGTCCCATGAGGTTTGGTACTCCAGAGTGGAGGGGGCTCCCTGATGCAGCGGGTAGGTTAAGGCCACGAAGGAAAAGGGGTCGGGAGCAGCCAGTCCATCACAGTCAGGAGTCTGGCTTGGCCCTTGGGGTGACCGAGTGCAGGGCATGCCAGGCCCCGAGCTGTGTGGGTTCAGATGGGCGGCGGGGGCCTCGTGGTGTGGGGATGCGTGAGGGTTTACCATCTGGCTGTGTGTCCATCCGACCCCGTGCCCAGGTCTGTGAGGGCTCTGAGCCAGCCGAAGGGCTCCCAGGTGCATCTAGTGACACCCCCGTGCCAAGGCAGGGGCTGCCTTCATCAGAAGAACTGGACAGGGCTTGGCTACGGGGCCCAGGCAGCCCATTGGCTGTCCGGCCAGAGTCCCCAGGTTGGCCACACTTGCCACCGAGGATGCTGAGGGAAGAGGAGGAGGAACTGGAGGAGCAGTACGCTGAGTCGGGAGCTGGAGGATCCGGAGCCCGAGCCAGCTCCGGGGCTGGTCCAGGGGTCTGGCTAGCAGCTGCCTCGAGGGCGCGGGCATTGGCCAGGAACTCTTCTTCCAGGCGGCGGAACAGCTGCTGTTCTTGCTGTGGGTCAAGCTGCAGGGGTGTGCGGAACACGCTGGCTGGCGTGGCTCCCAGCGCTGGCCCGGGGCTGGAGAGCCGAGGAGGTTGCCCTGCGGCAGGGCTGCGCGCCCGGGGAGCCTGGGGGGTGCTCCTGCCCGAGCCCCCACCGCCCTTTCCCCGGGGCATCCAGGAGTGTTGCCCGTCTCGGTCCCTGCGCACTAGCAGCACAGCCTGCTCCTCGCGACCCTGGCTGCGGGCCCGCCGGGTGGGGCTAGGGGCGGACAGCTGGGCACCTCTGCCTCCTGGAGCTGCGCGGGGCCGGCCCCGATCCAGCCGGTCTCTGGACTGGCTGCGCGGGGCAGGGGGCCGTCTCGGGGAAGCCGGGGTCCCTGTGGCCAGCCGCCGGCTGGGCCGCTCCCTCTGGGTGCCAGTGCCTGTGTCGTCACCGCGGGCAGTGAGGGGCCCACTCTGGGCGGAGGAGGCTGAGGAGTCACTGTCACCGGAGTAGCGGCGGGAGCGGGGGAGGGGGGGCAGCTGATCGCGGGCCCTGGGACAGGGGAATGAGAGGGAGCATCGCTGGGGCGCAGGCAGGACAGGGGTTGGACCACAGGGCAGGCAGTTCCTGGACAGGTGGGAGTGCTGGTGCGAGTGCAAGGCACCCATCTGCCCTGGGGACTTCCAGGGGGAAGTGAGGCTGGGCAGCAGCTTCCTGTGGCCACTCGGGACTCGGCAGCGGAAGAAAAGAAGTCTGCTGGGCCCTCAAGCCCTCCTTCCCCGGCCTCTGGTCTCCCCCAGGGCGCCCAGAAGGAAGCTGGGGGTTGGACTGGCCGCCGCCCAACACCCAGGGCCCGCCCCAGCTGTTGTTGGTTTGGCTGGGTTGCCATGGAGATGGGAAGCCAAGCCCGCCCCCACCCACGGGAACTTTTCCCAGGCTGTGAGTCACTCTGGAGCACCGGCAACTCCATCCTCTGGCCCAGTGGGCCTCACCCACCACCCGCTGGGTAGCGCCCCCCCCCCCCCAGTCCTTCCCTCACCTGAGTGGGGTCTCAGGCCCCTCCTTTGTGCTCCGTAAACTAACGGGAGTCTCTTCTGGCCGAGAGCCCCGGCGCTCAGTCCCTGGGACCGGACTGCCGGGGCGGGGGCTGGGGATGGGAGACACCCTCTGAGGGGAGAAGGTTCGAGCCCTTGGCTGGGATGCGCGGTGGGCTGTGGGGGGACAGGCTGGTATGAGTGGGGGCAGAGCCAAGGAGAGGAGCCCTGCCCGCCGCCCAGCCCGCACTGACCCGAGGAGGAGCAGCGGCAGGGGTCGTGCTTGTCCAGGTAGTGCTCCAGAGTGTCCCAGCCGCCGCCCACGCGCACCATCACGTGGCTCCTCAGCACCTGAGGGAGCGGCAGGTCAGGCCGCAGCTGGGTCCCGGGGGCGCCGCCCACCCTCTTGGGGTTGCTGGCTGGCACAGCCCTCGCCTCTCACCCGCACGAAGATGAGCAGGCTGGAGTCTCCCACTCGGTACTTCCCCTCCGAGACCTTGATCATGGGGAACTGGTCTGGGCAGGTGCAGCGGCCCAGGATCTCCCTCACCTGAGGCCAGAGAGAAGCCGGTGGTCAGAGGTCAGTCCTTCCTCCTGGCTGAATATCAGCAGTTCCAGGGTCACAAGGAAGAGGAAAATGGGGCTGGAGCGGCGGGTACAGGTTCCACCCGTGACCTCTCACGAGCACCCTTTCCTGGCCCTCAGGTCCAGGAGGCAAACCCAGAAGAGACAGTGTGGCTGTGGTCAGGCCAGGACCCAGACCCCAGGGCAGGATAGCCCTGCAGCCGCTAAGCTGGGGGTCCCTGAGGCTGGTCCTCAGGCCCCTTGTCACCCTGGGGGGAGATTGCACATGAGACACTGGTCCAGGGGCCCCCGTGGCCCTGGCTGAGCTCTGAAGGTGGAAGGCGTGCCGCAGACACAATGGACATACCAGCACCTACACACAGGCCGCTGTCTGGTAAGTGCACAAACTGCACACGTTCTCCCAGGCCGGAGCTGCCAGGCTGGCTGTGTGGGAGGCCCTGCCCGCCTCCCTACCCACAGCGGCGCCAGAGGAAATGAGCAGGTGGGGCCGTGGGTGACCCAGGCCCAGACCCAGGCTGGGGGTGGGGTATCTGCCTCTGCCTACAGCTATATGGCTGCCTGCCTCCTGGGCAGGCACATCTTAGTCTAATCTCCTAATAAGAAAGAAACTCCAGGCTTAGCTGTGGGGGAGGAAGGGACACCTAGGTTCTCTGATGCGGAAGGGAGCCTGGCCCTGCCTGGCATGGCATATACTCCCAAGCAAGACTCCTGCAGCTCATGAGGGTTCCGGTTCCACCAGCAGCAGCAGCTGGGCTGAAGTGCGCCGGAGCAAGCGGGAGCTCTCAGGCACGCTGAGTGCCTACTGTGTGCCGGACACCATACCCCGGCCCTTCCACTCTTTGTTTCAGCCAAGAACAGCACCACAGAGCTCAGGGGCTGTGAATGTATGTGTCTGGCGCCTGGGTACAGGGAAGACACAGCGCATGCTCCCAAATTATGAGGCCCCGTAAGGTGGGCTGCACGCCACTTAGATGGTGGGCGTGGAACTCCTGAGAGGAGATGGTGCCATGAGCCGGGATTCTGTCTCCTCAGGACCAGATGAGCTGCTGCGTGACCTCTCCCGGCCGACCCGTTTCCCTGGAGCCAGGTATGCACTTGGCTCAACGTGAGCACCGGTCCTGTGATGCACCCTGCAGGTACTAAACCAGGGGGCACGGGGGGTTTGGAGATGGGTTATGGGCGCCGGTTCTGCCACTTGGTCCCAGTGTTGGGGAAAAAGCAGGGGCCGTAGCCTGCCGGCGTGAGCATCAGGGGACTCACCAGTTCATCGAGGTTGCGCAGGTCGCTCGGTGTCATGCGCGGTCCGCGGGCAGGAGCCCCCGGCACAGCGGTGGTGTCACTCCCTTCCTCCGCGGCCCTGGGGACGCTGGGGGCCGAGGGAGCAGCGCGTAGCTCCTGCTCGATCTCCTGCTCAAACTGCACAAGGCGGGGGGCGAGCAGGCCCAGGCGGGCCCCACGTCGCGCCACCTCCAGCAGGCACAGGACCACACTCTTCTCATTCTTGCGCAGCACCAGGTCCTCGGTCTCAAACATGAGCACCTCGGGCACGCCCAGCTCTGTGCGGCACCAGCCGATGAAGGTGGCTACGTTGTCCCGGGCCATGAAGGAGCCAGGTACCACGCTGTGTGCCTGAAAGGCCACACCTCGCGTTGGGCGGGCGGCAGCCAAAGCGCGGGCAGCATCAGTGACAGCGTTGGCATGTTGGCATAGAGTTGTGCCCGTGGCCAGTCCTGTCAGGAAGCCATCACCACCACCGGGCAGACCCAGGCCATACAAGGCGTTGAGCCAGTCGGCCAGATCTTCCTTCATGGCCTCCACGTAGGCCTCACTTGAGCGAAATGGCCGCACGCTCTTGGCCGCTGAACCCGCGATGCCCGCCACTGGGTCCGCCATCCCCGGGGCCGGCCAAGTCACTGTGGGCAGGGACAGAGGTCACGGCTGCTGTGAGGACCCAGCAAACTGTACAGACCACTGTGACTAGCCTGTCACTCAGGCCAAATACCTAGTCCAAGTGCGATCTGAGAAACTCAGCCTCAGTTTCCTCACTGTGAAATGGAAGTAACATTACCTGCCTCAAAAGATTCAGCGGGACAGCGCTCACATAGCGTGTTCGCTGCTTGTCTCTCTCCAGGGATTCATGTTGGGGACCGGCTGAAGCCTCCCTTCCAGGCAGGCTGGGGACTATCATAAAAGATGGGAGTTAGATACAAGCCGAAGACCCGGGCCCCAGGTGACAGGGGAAGAACCAGGTCCCGACGCAGGGAGGGGCTGTGTCCACTGCTCAGCGCTGGTGCCCAATCCCATCTCCGGTGCCAAGGTCCCTGCTCCTCTTTCGACCCCCCCTCTTATGAGGAGTGTGCCATTATAACAACCACATAACCACAGTGATAGTAACAACAACAATAGTGGGTAGGTATCATCCCATTTTAGAGGTGAAGAAACTGAGACACATAAAGGTTATGAGCTTGAAGAAACTGAAGGTCGCAGAGCAGTGGGTGGAGGAGTCTGGCCTGGTGGTGATGCTGGTTTCAGCCCAGGCCCCGCCTTCTCCTAGAAGCCTTCCCAGTGCCCCAAGCCGGTGCGAGCAGGGCTAGCATTCTTAACAGCCTGTACACGCCTCGGCGGTCCTCTGGGCCTGGCCCAGAGAGGGTGCAGGGCCGCCCAAGGTCACACAGCCGGGAGAACAGAGGCCTCCGACACCGCCTCCAGGTCCATCAGTGAGCAACCGGCAGGGTTGCTGGGGGCCTCCGCGCTTACCTGGCTCATCCCACGGCCCCGGGGAGCATTGCCGCGGCGGAGGCGGGAGCCAGGTCGGCCCCACGGAGGCGAGGCGCCGGCCCAACCTCTGTGGATCCCCGGTGCCGCGGCTGCCCGCCGTCTCCGCCCCGCCCTCTTGGAATTCGGATCCGGCGGGAGGGCCGGGCGGGGCCGCGCTCTTAAAGGGGCCGCGCCTTTCCTGGGCGCTTTCCTGGGATGGGGGAGGAGACGGAGTCTCCCAGCTTAGTCCAGCCTGGAGCCGGCGTCTCTGAGCGGGCGCCACAAGCCACAGCCGCCAGTCCAGATGTCCCACCCAGACCCAGAGGGTCCCCGTGGCCCGTGCGTCCTCCCTTGCCGACCGTGACTCCCGGGCGCGCGCCTTCTGCGGCCGGAGATGAAGTCAGGAAGTGATAGGGGCCAGGGCTGCACTGTCACCTCCGTCCCGGGTGCGCGGACCTCGGACTCGGACCTCGGACCTCGGTGAGCCAGATAACCGAGGCGACCCGAGAGCCCGGCTGGCTGCGCGGGGGCGGGGCTCAATTTTAGCCCTGAAGAGAGGGCTGAGTTTACAGCACTGAGCCCCAGGGGCTGGTCGGTGGCCAGGGCTCCCAGTCTGCAGCAGGGGCTCCCGCGCGGAATAGAGGGGCCGCCGGGGTCGGCCGGGCGCGGCAGGGTTAACCCGCCGGGTCCTTTGAGAACAGCAGAGGAGGGACCGGGCCCGCACCAGCGGGAAATCCTGCCCCCTGCCGCTGCTGGCTGGGCGGGTCGCAGGCGCCGGACCGGTCTGGGCAGCAGCGGTGCTGTGGGGCGGAGCCGCCATCCGGATGCCCAGAGTTTTAATAAAGCCCCCACTGTGTGCCGGGGCTGCTCTGTGTTGTTGAAGGACCCCTAACGCAGCCAGACTGGGGTGCAGGTCGGAAAGCAGCTGGTGGAGCTGGGGTTTGAATGTGACTGATGGGAACGCTCGTTCAAGAATCAAGACATTTGTTGGGCACCCACTGTGAGCCAGACTTCTTGGTGTCAAGCTACTGACACGGTGTTACTGAATCCTCAGGACTTATCTGGAAGGTAGCTTCAAAAGTGCCCTTTAACACTGGCCTCCGCAGGCCCTCTCTTTCCTCTCGAGAGAGGAAGGCAGACAGCAGCAGTAATGGCCGGTTCGTAGTGCTCATTCTGACCCCGGAAGCCAGCGGTAAAATGGGAGACTGAACAGAGGCAACTCTCAGGGCTCGCAGCATGGCAGGGCTGCTGAGTCAGGGATGAAGTACGGGGGAGAAGGGCACGGTTGGGGCCAGATAAGAGAGGGCAGCAGTGCGTGTCTGTGTAGGAAGCCTGCAATTTTAAATCAGAGATCAGGGAAGGGTGAGACAGGCTTACTGCAGGAAGAGCGGTTCAAGCCGAGGAGCGGAGCGGCCAATAGAAAGATCTTGTGGGCACGTGCCGGGTGTGTGTCAGAAGAGCAAGGAGGCCCTGAAGGCTCGAGTGGAGGGGTCTGGGGCAGATCAAGGGGGGCCTTTCGGGTCTTACCTCTTGAATGATACAGGAGCCAAGGGGGATTTAACAGGTTGCCTGGCCCTGTGGAGGAGCCAGAGGTCTCAAGGAAACCAGCTGTTGGTGGCGGCGGCATGGGGGCCGGAGAGGTGTTGGACGTGGCTGTTTTGAGGGGAAAGCTGCCGTGCTGTGTTAGTGACTGGGCGTGCCAGGGCCACGAGGTTTGACCCCCAAATTTGGGGCTGAGCCTGGGAAGAGAACAACTGCAGGTGGTGAGGGACAGAATCAGAGACTGGGTACTAAATAATTTTTTAAATAAGCTGGTAAATGGCAGGCTTTTTATATGTTCTCCTTTTATGGTTTTGCAATTTGGAGAAAAAGGCCCACAAGAAAATGAGGCTGCCCGCAACTTGTGCAGGAGTCATTAGTTATTGTGTTGGGGAACCCAGGGCTTGGTGCGTGCTTGGGAGTGCCCCACCACTGAGCTACATCCCTAGCCATTTACAAAATTTTTATTTTGAGACAAGTTCTCACTAAATTGCCTGGGCTGGCCTCAAATTTGCAGTCCTCATCTAATCCCTAAATAGCACACCACACCCGGCTATGTGTAGCAATTTGTGTGTGTTGTACTGGAATTTTTGTTTTTTTGAAATAGAATTTCACTCTGTAGTTCAGTTTGGCCTTGAACTCACTACATAGCTCAGATTGGCCTCAGACTTGGATCTTCCTGCCTCTGCCTTTTGAGTGCTGAGATTGCAGACGTGCACCACCACGCCTACCTAGCCTTTTTTTGTGTGCAGGAACTTGACTCATGCTTGTACCTGCTTTGCTGACTTTGGTGTTCTGGACATAGGAGAGATGGTACCGAATCCAAACCCTGCTATTGGTTGTTGGATGAAATGATTAAGCTGAGCCTCAGTTGTGCCATCTGTAAAATGAAACAGTAGTTGTAACTTTGTCATAGTTGTAAAAAGAATAGCCTAACTCAATTCATTTGGCCAAAGAATGAGGTGTACCTCTCTGAAGGAGGGGATGACAGAGGGATGGGGGCCTGTGATCAAGATCAGAGCCTGTTCCAGACCGTACGCTCTAGTATCCAACTCTAAGACATGTAGCAGTGGTATACAGACCTCACTTGTGCAGCCAGAGCCTGATCTAAGACCTGGAAGGCCTTGGCCTTGGTCTCTTTTGTGTGGTGGCCTAACTCAGCAGTCCTCCTGTCTCTGCCTCCCGAGTGCTGGGATTACAGGCATGAGCCACCACGCCCGGCACTGTGGTATGTGGTATTGATTGCTGGTGGGCGTGAGTCTCCGAGGCAGGTGCCGGAACCACTGAGCTAACCCTCCAGAGGGCCTCCTAATTCTTAAAGAACCAGGGGAAGGGACTGAAAGAGAGTGACAAGAGGGCTGGATGCTGGATGCCTCAGCCTATCCGTGTGGAGTCTAGAGGCACCTGTGTGTACAGTGGTGTGGCTCCCCTGCCCATTCTTTCTAGCGCGTGTGGGTACCTGGCCAGGTTTATATCAGCTGCTAGTGCCAGTGAGCAGCCGGGTGAACCTTAGGTTGCAGCTAGAGGCCTGGTTTGTAGAGTCTGGCAAAGTCCTCATTGGCAGGCCAGTCTGGTACTAACACACCTTGCCGGGCTGGATTGAGCCTGTAAACCCGGTGCAGGATGCGAGAGGGAAGGGCAGGTATTAGTCTGTTCTGTCCAGATGTGTCCAATTACAAGGATTCATGCTGGTCTTGGGACAGGTAACCCAGAGCGGCTCCTGTGCCCTCCAAGAGAAAACAGCAAAACAAGCTTGGCCATTTCCAAACCTGCCACCGCATCCTGCCTCCTGTGCCCTCCAAGAGAAAACAGCAAAACAAGGTTGGCCATTTCCAAACCTGCCACCGCATCCTTGCTCACCATGGGCCCATCTGGAGCAGGGTGGGATGTGCCAGCATGGGAGCCAGCTCTTGGCCTTGTCCCAGACTGCACCTGCACTGTTCTTAGCCCCCCGCCACTCCGGCCCTAGAGCCGTAGGGCTTCCTGTGGGTGCAGGGAAGCCACTCCCCATGTGCTTCAGTCTTCACCTTGGCCCTATAACCTTCACCCTTTGAGGGTGCGGCCTAGCAGGACCAGGAAGCTGTGCTGGCATGTTTTGTTCCTAAAGGAGAGGTTTTACTTGGCTCACATGGGAATTTTTATTCCTAAGTGTTGATTACCAGGGGACTTTGGAACAGGGTGCTGGGCCTAAGACTTTCTGACATCTTCCTCAGAGAAACGCCTCCGCCAGGGATACTGAGTGCTGACAAACCCTCAACACATGTGCAGAAGGCAGGGGGCCACTCCTCCAGCCTCAGCCTCCCGCATACTGAGATTACAGGTGTGTGCTATACCCGGCCCTTCAAGGTACCAATGGCAAGTCCCTTGACCTCTCTACGCCCATGCCCAGGTAGGAAGAAAATGTGAGGTATTTGGTGCAGTGCTGGCATGGCACAGGGACCTGGTGCTGAGGCCAGGCTGAGGGGGGAGCAACCATGACAGAGCAAGGCAGCTGGAGTCACAGGTGCCTGGTGGGTTATAGCAAACGGCGTGGGACCTACTGAGTGGTTTTCAGAATTGAGGCAACTGAAGGGTCTGTTATTCTGGGATCTGAGGGAAGACTAGGGGATGAAGGGAGCAGGGCCCCAGTGTGTTGTGCAGAGGCAGTGAAGGAGGCTGCATGAGCTTCTGCGTAAGTGCAGGCTGCGGGGTCACAGGACCCCAAGGTCTGCCCAGATGGTGCAGGTCCAGGCCCAGGCCCATGGAGATTCCCATGCAGAGGCGCAGAGCAGACAGGCTACCCCACAGGCTGGAAGGTCAGCCAGGCAGAGCGAGGCAGACAAGCAACATGGGCCTTGGGGCCTCTTGTGCGCAGGGGTCAGGAAGGGGGCAGCGAGAAAATGGAGAAGGAACCAGCACCCATTTAGGTATGCAAGGGATGTGGGTGACAGAGCTGTTTCAAACTCCTCCAGAGTAGGCTGACAAAGGGAGAAGTGGGAAGTAGGAGGGAACAGGAACACGGCTGATGGGCGAAGGGACTGAGGACAGGTTAAGTGTTTTCCAAGGGTGGGACGCAAACCCCACACTAGCACAGAAAATGAGACAGATGTGAAGAGTCCCGGAGTCAGTCTGGGCCCATGCAAGGCGCTCAGTGAGCTGCTCCTGTGGCCCAAGTTGCAAACCCTAAGTCCATCTCCTGGTCTGCTTCCTAAGGCCCTGCTTCCATTCAGCAAGGGATAGAAGGGGAAAATTTGTTCCATATTTACACCTTGCTCTTACCGCAATGTCGCTGAGACAGCAACAAATTTTTTTGACACAGCGTCTTACTATACAACGACCTCAAACTCATGGCACTTTTCCCGCATCAGCCTCCAGTGCTGGGATCACAGGTGGACACCTCACCTGGCAACAAGGAAGCTTTTCTGACTTAGGTGTGTTGGGCCAGTGTGTGTTAATGCGACCAACAATGTGCTGGTGTGCTCTTTCATGGCATGACCATTTCAGATTTCCCCTCAAATGATATTCAAACATACTATATCTAGATGGCACCCCCTGGGGGCCAAGGCATGCGACTGTGGAACAGAGGCTGAGAAGAATGACTGTTTATAAACATTTGGAATTTTATTTAAAAAAAAATCACAACCATGAACATTATTACAGTTAGAGGCCCTCTTGGTTCTCCACAATGATAACTGAGCATGCGCATAAGGGTTCCCATTGTTAAATCTTAAACAACCATCTTTAAAAGAAGGAAAAAAAACTCAGCACACTACCATTTAACTTGTTTTAATGTTTCTTCACAAATGGTGAAAAATACTAAAGTACAGACAAGGAATAATCATAATGTTGTGGCCAACATTATAAATATGGAATTATAAATTTAAAACATTTTCTGGTTTAAAAAATAAATCTGGTAGTCAATGCAGCTCTGCGGGTCTCTGCGTCTAGTAGGGCCGGTCTCTGCGTTCCTGACGGTGCTCACCTCTGAAAGTCAAAGAGGCCCTTTGGTTAGCGAGTGGAACCCTGCCATGGATCTGCCCCGGCCCCGGCCCCGGCTCTGCAGCTCCAGTAGGGGCTAGGAAGGGGCTGTGTGCTCCCTGTGCCCCACAGCTGGTGAAGCTTCCCCACCACATACTTATCCATTTTTCCAGGTCCTCCACGTCCACCTCTTCTTCCTCCCATTTGTTCCATCAAAGGTCCAGGGGGGCCCCCTGGACCACCTCGTCTTCCTCCGCCAAAGCCACCTCGGTCCATCCCGCGGCCACCACGGAAGCCACCTCTGTCTCCACCACGGCCACCTCTGAACATTCCACCAGGACCTCCGCGGTCCATGAGGCCACCTCTTCCTCCCCGCATGCCACCAGGGCCGCCTCTGCCACGATCGCCACCTACAGGGAGAAGACGGTTAGTGGTCGGAGGCTCTGAGGATGCGCTGCACAAGTATCCACTACACCCACAGCCTCAACATTTAAGGTCAAAAAGCATGTATTAAGAACAAGAAGTCCAGGCAAACTCAGGCATGCAAGTGAGCTGTCCCTGAACTAATGGAATCATCTGGCTTCAACTTCCTTTTTTTCTTGAGTCTTTTTGTCAGTGTGCCAAAAGGGCTTACACAGAAAATTCTTGCAACTGTTAACATGCTACCCCATTGTACCACGTCCTCAATCTCAGTACCTGGGTGACATTTTAGAACTGATAATACAACTATAACTTAAGGCTCTTAGTATTGGCAGCTAGTTTACTATGCCCACTAAGTTAGCACAAGAGATTTAGGCACTACAAAGACGAGAAGATGTTCACAAAACCTTTACCTACCTGGAGGTGGGAAGGGTGGCGGGAGGAAGCCTTCAGGTTTCGGGGCCTTACACTGGTTGCATTCTGTTCTCCAGGCAAAGTTCTGGTTTCCACAACCCCTGAATAAAGTCACACCATAGCAGAAATCAAGAACTGAACTAAGGAAGCAGAATTAACAAATGCAACATTTGGGGCTCTACACCATAACCATTAGGTCTGGAGCCCAAAGGAGTAAGAGGCTCTTCACAAACAATGGCTTGAGTCACAGCCTGAGGCAGCAGCGCACCTATAGGGTTAGAGGGAGAAATAGAGTGGCAGGAGTGCTGCTTTTACCAAGACACTCACTGAAAAAAATTTTTGAACAGGGTCTGACTTTGTAGTTTAGGCCAGCCCCAAGCTCACTATGTAGCCCAGGCAAGCCTCAAACTCAGCAATCCTCCTGCCTCTGCCTCCCAAGTGCTGGGATGACAGCCGTGAGCTACCATGCCTGGCATTGTGGTGTGTGGTTATTGGGGATCAAACTTGGGATCTTGAACTTGCAAGGAGATGCTGGAACCACTGAGCTAAATCCCTGGCCGTTTTTTTTTTTTTTTAAGACAGGGTCTCATTATGTTGTTCAGGCCAATCTTGAACTCACCATGCAGCCTGGGCTGACCCTGAACTAATGCAATGCTCCTGCCTCAGGTCCCAACTGCTAAAATGACAGGTGGGTGCTTCTGCACATGGTAGTTATTACACTACAAACAATGAAGTACATACGGATTAGGACACTGCCAGTCTCCAGCTCGATGCTGCACATTTCCTCCTCCAGAGGGGTTTCCTCGGGAGCCCCGGGGCCCTCTTGGAGGGAAGCCTCCTCTATCTCCTCCACGGCCTCCCATGCGACCCATGGGTCCCCCGGGACCTCCTGGGCCACCTGGACCTGCAATAAGAAATAGCCAATCTCCGTGTTAGCAGCCTCAGAGCTGACACCCAGGCACAGAAGCACCACGAGGCTCCTAGGCTCTCCAATCAACTAACCCATATTTCATTTTATTTATTTTTTAAGACAGGGTCTTGCTTTGTAGCTCAGGCTGGCCATTAGCTCACTGTGTAGCCCAGGCAAGCCTCGAACTCAGCAATCTTCCTGCCTCTGCCTCTCGAGTGCTGGGATTACAGACATGAGCCACTACAGTCGGCATTGTAGTATGTGGTTACCAGATTGAACTCAGGTCCTTGTGTTTGCTTGGCAGGCACCGGAATCAGAGTTAAATCTCCTGTCCAATTAACCCACATTTTATAAACATTTACTGTTAGGTTTCAACAGTGTAGTATTAAGTCTACACACATTTTTTATTACTTTATCTCTACATGAATCAAGTTTTTCAAGGGCAAAAGTTGGACTGAAAAACATTTAAAGGAACAAAGAAATAGATCATAGAAAAGGGTAAATACCTCCTCGGAGTGGTGGTGGCATCCCTCTGCCCTCACGGGGTGGCATGCCACCTCGCATGCTATTCATCGGAGGCTTCTTCCGAGCAAGAGAGACTTTAAGTTTGCTTCCTTGAAAATCTTTTCCTAAAATAAGACAACATCAGTGACCCTCAAGCTCCAGTCTTCCCTCACAGAAGGACTGGAGTCTAATTCTTTCTCATCACTTTGACCACTTATCAAACTGGTCTCCAGAACCATCAAGCCTGCCTCCCTTTGAATTTCCAAGATTTTTACCAATTAGCTCCTGTCTCTGAAGAGGCTTCAAATATATTTAAAAATCTCTCTAGCCGGGTGTGGTGGCTCATCCCTGTAATCCCAGCACTCGGGAGGCAGAGACAGGAGGATTGTTGAGTTCGAGGCTTGCCTGGGCTACATAGTGAGCTCAGAGCCAGCCTGAACTACAAAGCGAGACCCTGTCTCAAAAGAAAAAAAAAATACAGGTAGTTACAATCAAATGTACATTGACTATTTCTTTTTTTCTTGTGCTGCTTGGGATGGAATCCAGGGCCTTGTGCACCAGTGCTCTACCAATGAGCTGTACTTCTCTAGGCCTGTGATGTTTCTTATGAAGGGTTTTACATACCTTTGTTTTTTTCTTTTTTTGCAGTACTGGGGATTGAACTCAGGCCCTTATGCTTGCAAAGTAGGCATGGTACCACTTGGGCTAAAATTCCCCAGGCCCCCTTTCCTAGTTTTTTTTGAGAAAGGATCTTGCTTCGTAGTTTAGAATGCCCTACTCATTAGGTAGCCCAGGCTAGCCTCGAATTCATGGCAATTCTTCTGGCTCTGCTTCTTGAGTGCTGGGATTACAGGCTTGAGCCATCATGCCCAGCTTTTCCATATATTCTAATGACACTTGTTTAGTAAAGCACCTAGAGCTTTAAAGTGAAGCTGATTTATAATAACACTTAAAAATAAAGTGATTTTCCAAGTCAAGGTGACTGGTTCCTCCCAATATTAAGAGTACAAACTGCTTTCCCTAGAAGCACAGGTCTTTTTGCTCCCATGGCTCTCGTTTCTCCCTCCTGCCATGTCCTATTGAGAGTATCCTGTCTCTTGTCCCTAGATCTTCCATAGAATAATTCTAACAGAATCCGATCTTTCCAACAAATTGACATATTCAACATTTGCTCCTGTGTTCCTGGTGAGCAGGTTTTGACTACTAGGAAGCACACCCTACCATCAAACCACTCCACAGCAGCCTTGGCAGTCGGTGGATCTTCATAGGATACCGTGGCATCACCTTTGGGCTTTCCTGTTTCCTTGTCCAGGTAGATGTGGATCATGGGTTGCCCAGTTCTCTTGTTAATCTGCACATAAAATTAGCAGTTAGGATGTGACTACAGTATACTAGTTAGGGAGTGAAAATCCATGTGAAATCCAGACAGTCCCACAGACTGTTGAAAGCATTAACTTTTCACAGGCACACATACATCATGAATGTTACCTTGGTATCTCTAGGTGTTAGAATTACAAATGTCTTAATCAGGAATGGTGGTACAAGCTTGTAATATAAGCCCTTAGGAGACAGAAGCAGGAGGATGGCCGTTAATGTGTGGTCAGCTTGGGTTACATAGTGAGTTTAAGGCTAGTCTGAACTCTACATAGTCCCTGTTTCAAAACACCAAAATAAGAATTAGGGGTAATCTACTCCTTCAACTCTTTCTTTGGTGTTTTCTGAGGTATCACTATGTAGTTCAGGCTGGCCTAAAACATGTGG
Organism: Thryonomys swinderianus; assembly: GCA_004025085.1. Classification (NCBI taxonomy): domain Eukaryota; kingdom Metazoa; phylum Chordata; class Mammalia; order Rodentia; family Thryonomyidae; genus Thryonomys; species Thryonomys swinderianus. Next base: position 7,163 of record PVIC010016116.1, on the reverse strand, counting down.
TGATCCCACTGCCTCAGCCTTCTGAGTGCAAGGATTACAGATGTATGACACCACCACCACCACGCTCAGCTAACAAACATTTCCTTTCTCAGAGCAGTCCTCCTGCCTCAGCCTCCTGAGTGCTGGAATGACAGGTGAGTGTTGGGACAATAGCCATGTACCACTACGCCCAGCCAAATGTTACTTTCTTAACTGGGATAAAATCCACATATCTGACCAAACATATATACACATAAGCAACCTTAAAAATACCTTAAAGCACATTGTGGGGTTCACCTTTTTTGGATGGTACTAGGGACTCAATTCAGGAAACCCCCAAAACCTCAACCTTTTTAAAGACAGGGTGTTGGCTAAGACTGCCTAGGTGGGACTTAAACTTGCAATCTTCATCCTATTTCATCCTCCCACAAGTACTAGGATTACATGCGCATGCTACCTGCTTGGCTGTGGGTTTTATCTTTAGGAAGAGTAGTAAATAATGAGAAACTAAAACCATGTAGCTTCTGGCACATACATGTGTATAGGCATGCAGTTAAACTTATATAATTTCTCTCGAAATTATGTAAGGTATCAAAGTCAACTAAACTTTTATATAGCTCTTGTAAGAAAATACCTGTTTTTTTTTGAGACAGGGTCTGACCAAGTAACCTAGGCTGTGATCCTCCTATGTCAGCTTCCCAAGTGCTGGGATTATATGTGTATCACCATGCCCAACTGAAAATTATCATTTATCTCAAAAAAGACTGGGATAGCGCATTTGCCTAGCATGCAGAATACTCCAAATTTAATCCTCAGTACCTCCCCTTTCCAACAATCTGACATTTTCTCCTACTATTGATGGATTCAGTATTTGTAAATTTGCCTGCTTGCTAAATAATTGTCTTATTCTCTCCCTGATTTTTTTTTTGTGGTACCAACAATTGAACCCAGTCCTTTGTGCTTCCAAGGTAGGCATAGTACCACTTGAGCTAAATCCCCAGCCTTCTGCTTTATTCTCTATGATAGTTTCACTGTCATTTACGGCAATAAACAGGGCTACAGAAAATTTAAGATGCCTGATATGTATGTTCTTAATTGAGGCTCAACAGTATGACAGTCTGAAAATAGAATCCATCAGCTAAGCTGTTTTTAAATTTCAGAGAATCTGAGATACATATATATATATATATACATGAACTTACCTCCCCTGTACAAAAGTCCATCATTTATTCAGTATTTTTGGAACTTCATGCCAGTAATAAGAACCAACTATATATACACTAGAGAAACCCAGGAACCAGCAAACATGTTTAAGCACCGCCCTTACTATTCTCTCCATTATTCCACTCCAAGCTATATGGTTATATTCCTCATTGTATCTACTTTTTGGTTTTATTTTCCTATGTTAACATTTATGACCTAGCACACATACCCATTTTTACTATAAACTCCAATAGTTATTTGTTTAGTTATTGGCATATTCTCAGTCATCAGAAGAGTCATGCCATACAGCAGTGCCTAATAAATTAATATGTGAAACAGTACTGAAATACATCTTTAAGAGATGAATAAAATCCAGGTTAGGGGAGGGAAGACGGGGATTCAACTGATTATATGCAAAGTGATTAAAAATACTGTACTCATAAAACTAATTCTTATGTTGGGAGTTAGACACAAACGTTTCCTATTTTTAAAACTCTGTGTGTTAAATTATATTTTATATTTCACCTAAAGTTGCATTTACACAATTAACAAACAAGTGTAAACATGACTTTAAAGCTGGGCATCCTAGTGCATGCCTATAATCCCAGCATTCAGAAGTCTAAGGCAGGAGGATCCTGTGAGTTCTGGGGCAGCCTATGGTACACAGTAATTTCAAAGCCAATCTCAACTACACGGACAAAAGAAAATAAAACCACCTTAAGTTATCAAGTCTGTTTAAACTGTGTTTAGTATTGTTTCTGCCAAAAAATGGCTAACATGTGGGAGGGGGAAAAGGGTATTATTTTAAATAAACCAGACATCTAAAAAGAAGTTAAAGAATTTCAGAGTAACTCTGAACATCTTTTTTTTTTCCCCCTTGAGACAGGGTCTCACTTTGTAGGTTAGCCTGACCCTGAACTCACTATGTAGCCCAGGCTAGCCTCAGGCTCACGGCAATCCTCCAGCCTCTGCCTCCTGAGTGTTGGGACTCGTAAACCACCATGCCCGGCAACTTCTCTATTCTTTGAGACAGGGTCTTGCTATGTAGTCCCAGCTGGCCTGGAACTTTTTTGGTTTGTTTGGTGGTACCGGGGATTGAACTCGGGCTCTTGTGCTTCCAAGTAGATGCAGTACCATTTGAGCTAAATTCCCGGCTGGAACTTTTTGGTAAGAGTCTTGCTATTTAGTGAAGGCCAGTCCTGAATTTACTGTGTAGCTCAGACTGGCCTTAAACTCGTGGCAACCTTCCCAGCCTCAATCTCCACTCCTGGGACTACAGGTACACGCCACCAACCACCGTCAACGCTGGCTTAAACTTCCACGATCCCCTTAGCTTTAGCCTCCCAAGTGCTGGGATTATAGGTGTCTGTCACTTTGCCCAGCTTTTCAAATTCTCTAAAATGTTCTGTGGTCTGAATTTCTGCCTCATGATCTAGTTATACTTTACTTACTTTAACAACCCCACATTGCTTAAAGAAGTCTGCCAGATCATCGAGTGTCACATTGTCATTTAATCCTTGTACATAAATTGCACTGTTGTCAGAGTCTTCATCAGGATCTATGGGAGGGCCTTTCAGAAAAGATAGAAGGAAATTACTGTTTTGTATAGGTCAGGCGTCCTTTACCAACCGTTCACAAATATCCACTGGTGCTAGTCACAAATCTAAGTGAACCACCAAGAATCCCATGGAACTTCGGGTTTACTTTATTTTACTTTTTTAGTTTTGTTTTTTGAGATGGGTCTTGCTATGTAGTCCTGGCTGGCATCAAACTCAATCCAATTCTCCTGCCTCAGCCTCCCAAATGCTGAGATATCACCATGCCCAGTGGGTTTGTTTAAAATGATGAACAAATGACCACAAAAAAGGAAATTTTAATCTGCCCATGACATAAAGAGTAGCACAATGGTTTATCAGGCTGCTCAATTCTAGCTGTATCAACTTCTGTGTCATTTTTAATTTCTTTTTGAGACAGGGTCTCACTTTGTAGTTCAGGCTGGCCCTGAGCTCACTATGGTGCCCAGGCAAGCCACTGCGAACTCAGTGATCCTCCTGTCTCTGCCTCCCGAGTGCTGGGATTACAGGCGTGAGCCACCACGTCTGGCATTGTGGTATGTGGTGTTGATTGTTGGTAGGCGTGTCTCCAGGCCCAGCATTCTATGTGGTTACCGGGGATCAAACTCAGGACCTTGCGCTTGCGAGGCAGGCGCCGGAACCACTGAGCTAACCCTCCGGCCCTTTGTTTTTAATTTTTAAGACAGGGTCTTCACTGTTTAGGCTGGCCTTGAATTCTCAGTGATGTCTCAATCTCCTGAGTGCTGGGACTATAGGTGGGCATCACCATGCCTGACACTGTGCCACTTATAAAGCACAACATAAAAAATTTTAAGAACTAAAAATTACCTAGATCAAGATCTGGTCCTTCATCCATGGATCCTGCCAACCAGGAAAGATCATATAAAATATTATTAGTGTACGTCTTGTAAGCTATAAACCTTACAAACACACATAGCTATCTACTACACCACCATTTGATGGGGATTCATTAAATTCAAAATGAACCGCACTGCTAAAATGGAGCAGTGCCTTTTTAACATTGGTGAAAGGTTTGCTAGGGTTTGCTTCTTTGCTGGTTTGCTTCTAAACCGTTACCAAATACACTCAATGCTTATGTGCCAATTAGTGTTAAATTTAAGTCAGTTTTTTTCCTCCAAATAAACCAAATTTAAAACTGTAATCTCCCCCATATTACAGAAGCAGATGCTCAATACTTCAAGTCACCCTTTGTTTTGTAACCATAGGTTAACGTTATTACCCCTAAGACAATGCCGGCAGTACCCATTAGTCTCTTTTGTATAGATCATTTTAAACCGCTTATGAAACTAATAAAAAATTATAGTTTTCTAAAAACTGACTGTATTTTTTTTTAACACTATCCATGGTAATACTCAAAAACTTACCACCAGGCTTATTGAAGCCACCTCGCTCTCCAGCGCTGCTGGGGGGATAAACGAAGAAATGAAGGCCTTTCCCTTTAAAAGCCAGTACCGCTCTGAGCCTTGGGGGGGCTCGTGGGGAAGAAGGGCACTGGCTAAACACATCTCCAAACAATGCATCTCTCTCATCTTGTCACTATGCCTTTCTTCAGGGCAGCTTGCTCAAATTTCCTTAATATACAACCTTGCTTGTCTGATTGTACACACCAGTGTGGTTGTTCCTTTCATTTCGGGGGCTGGTATTAATAGTGCAATACTTGGCAAGTTAGGAAGTAAAGAAACTAGACCCCAAACATCCACCCCCATCAGTTGAAAAACCAGGACAGCTTGGTGTAGAAAGGAGCAGCAAGCAGAGGCCAACTGCTGTGATGAACCTTTCCATGTTCATAAAGATGCACCCCCAACCTCTCCAGGGGAGAGCCAAACCAGGCCCTGGGCTTCCTAACAAGTCACAGTATAAATAAGGCAGGAGACAACCACATTAAATGCCTACAACACACATCAGGACGCATCCAGCCAATCTTCAGCATAAAGCCATACAGTTCAGGAAACTAATGGATCTAACAGTCGCTGTGAAAGGAGAATTTACAACAAATACCAAGGCTCAATGGACTGAGGGTGCAACTTTATAGACATATCTGTACAAAATTATATATTCTAGCGAGGAGGGGCAATATGAATTGGGTTTTTTTTGGGTTAGGTTTTAAAGAGTAAATAAAGGCAGCTCCCCAGGGGGAGGCCCTGAATTTTTTGGTAACCAGTATTGCACCTTTAATACCTGAATATACAATTTCAAGCTGTTGCATGCAGCTTTGCGTCCTTTTTAAAGTACACACCATAAAATGCTCTCTCTCTTTAAACACAAAAGTTTACACTTTAATGTTATACAATTCTAGAGTATTATACCTCCTCTGATTCATTACCAAACAACAAGTATGCAGTTACCAAAGTTACAGAAGGATTCCATTTATACAATGAATACATTTTGTTAAAAATATTCTATGTATATTTTTCCTCTCCATATGGACACCGTGTCTAGTCCCACTTTTCATTATGCTGCCGGCTGAGTACTGAGTACGGGTACTTTTTAAGTATTGAAGTGTATACAAGGCTCTCACTTTGTAACCTGTAGCATATAAATGCGACAAAGCATGTTAAAAAGTTTCCACGTTTAACAGCCAATGAAAATATCAAAATACTGAGGCAATGAAAAAGGGCATGTTAACAACATAAGTGCCTTACCTGTAGAAGACACTGAAAACCATCACCACACCACAATAAAAAAAGGGTAAGGGGAAATGCCCCTGTCCTGTCCCCACAGGCTCTGACAGACTGCAACATCACAGTCCGCTGAAAAACCTATGGGGAAAGCCATGGTCTCTTCTCTGGCTCCAGGAGAGACTTCTCATCCAGAAAGGGGGGGCCCCCTCTAATAGCAGTCTAGCAAAATCAGTAGAATCATTACTTCTGGAGTATTAAAATGAATAAACTTAAAACTGCTTTTGAAATTCAAAAATATTAAGAGTTCTAGGTGATCTGAGACGTGATGATAGTAATTTCAAGTGTCTAGGTCTAATTAAGAACATCCATAAAGTGAAACCTTTATAATGGAACAATACTCTCCAAATTTAATGATTTTACTTTATATCAACTTATTCATAATTTTTGGTATGTTACAAAATGACTTTTTTCCAATAAAGATTTCACTGAAGACTTTTATTTTTAAAGTTATGCAGAATATATAAAACACTATTAGCTATCTTTTAATAATAGAGATTTGGTAGCATGGAATAAAAAGACCAACTTTGCATCAAATTTGGAAATTTTTATAAAGTGCTAATTTTTTCCCTTCAATAATGTGACATCAAATCCAATTTATATCTAATATTCTGCATAACTTTTCTTAAAAACTAGTTTATATAGGGACAGAACACACACAGAACTAAGCCTTCTGGACTATGTTAACCATTGACATTATACCTCACCTTCATCAAAGTACAGACACCAGAAAGGAGGGGAGGGGGTGGGAAAGGGTGGGGAAGGGTAGGCAGAAGTAGGAGGGTCATATTATTAATCTAAACAAAGTTTTCTAAACCAGATTGGGCCATCAACTGAAATGGTCAAACTGATTTAGACTTTTAACAACTCCAATGGGGAGTGAATCTATACTTAGCTACATTACTTTGTAAAAGTTACTGGATTTTTCTGTGCTCCAACCAAACTTTGTATCAGGCCATAGTTTAAGAGTTATGGGATCAAAACTCAACAATTCTGAGTACAAACAGAACTTGGGGACAAACACTGTGGAAAACAGCTGCATTCCTTTTCTGCAGTATATATATTTCAAGACAACCATTCAGAAGCATTAGTTAAGAACTTAGGGTTGTTAGAAGGGTTGTGTGTGTTCCATCCCAAGTCTATTACCCACAGAGGCTTTCCACCTCTGGAAACCATGAAGGGAACTGAAAGCTCTAGTTTTAAAACCATTCTTTGCTTTCCCCAACCCAACAAAAGTGTATTGTTAGGAAAAAAAGCAAGCTGCCAATTGATATATACTACAAATAATGACATTTCCATGTTTTAGAAGATGGCTTGTGCTCAAGATTGTCCATGGAAATGCAGAATAAATCTCTTATGTCTTTCAGTCCCTTCTTTCCATTGAAAACCCTATGGATGAAACAAAATTAGGTAAAAGGAGAAAAGGTTTGCTCTTACCCCATTCCACCGCGTCCTCCTCCCCGCCCACCTCTGCTCATGCCTCCACGATCAAATCCCCCTCTTCCCCTGCCCCGGTTATCAGGGCCACTCATGCTCCGGTTCTCTCCTGGTCCGGAAAATCCTCCAGACTCCTGCCCATAAACACCCATGCTACTGGGGTGGTCCTGTCGGAATGAACCTGAGGAAAGAGTCACATCTGTAAGCCATGGACCAGCATTTATACCACTGCCTGATGTTCTTTCTCTTGGAATCACAGAATTCTCAATTG
>PVIC010016115.1:0-34291 GCA_004025085.1 Thryonomys swinderianus | reverse complement strand
CCAGTAACCACTTACAATGCTGGGCATGAAGACTCACGCCCACCAGCAATCAATACCACATACCACAGTGCCAGGCGCGGTGGCTCACGCCTGTAATCCCAGCACTCGAGAGGCAGAGACAGGCGGATTGCTGAGTTCGAGGCTTGCCTGGGCTATATAGTGAGCTCAGGGCCAGCCTGAACTACAAAGTGAGACCCTGTCTCAAAAAAAAAAAAAAAAAAAAAAAAAAAAAAAAAAAAAAAAAAAAAAAAAAAAAAAAAAAAAAAAAAAAAAAAAAAGTGAAAAGACAAGCAAATGGCCAGAAGAAAGATATTTGCAAAATACTCGATTTAGTACACAGTGAAAAGGACAGGTCTAGCTTTAGTCTTTGGCAGGCTGAAGCTGACTTTTTCCAGCACCATATGTTAAAGAAGCTGTCTTTCCTCCATTGAGGATATTTGGCTCCTTTTTCAAAGATAAGGTGGCTTAATGTATCTGGAGTTGTTTCCAGATCTTCTAATCTATTCCACTAATCTTCAAGTCTGTTACTTTGCCAGTTCATGCAGTTTTTATCACAGTGTTTTTATAGTACAGTTTTAAATTGGGGATTATAATAGCCCCTGCCATGTACTTAGAACTGCTTTTGGTGTTCTAGGTCACTTGTGATTCCAGATGAATTTTTGGATTATTTTCTCTAGCTCTGTGAAGTATGGTGATGGGATTTCAATCAGAATTGCATTGAATCTGTGTAGTAGTTATGGGAGTATAGCCATTTTGACGATGTTGGTTCTCCCTATCCAGGAACAAGGGATGTCTTTACATTTTCTGATATCCTCCTCTATCTCCTTTTTCAGAGTCCTGTAGTTTTCAGAGTAGAGGACTGTCACCTCCTTTGTTAAACTGATTCCTAGATATTTCATTTTTTTGGATGCTATTGAGAAAGGTATTGACTCCCCAATTTGCTATTGAAAAATTAACCAGCAATAAATATTCTGAGGCTGCAGAGAGAAAGAAACCCTTCTCCACTCTTGGTGAGTTGTAGAATGGTGCAAACATTGTGGGGATCAGTGTGGAGGTTCCTCACAAAACTAGGATTAGAGGTCCCATTTGATCCTGCTATTCCCCTGCTAGGAATATACTTGAAAGATTTAAAAGAATCATATCATAAAGATATATGTGCACCCATGTTCATAACAGCTCACTTTGTGATAGCTCAATCTTGGAAGCAACTCAGATGTCCACCAACGGGAGAGTGGATAAAGAAGATGTGTGTGTGTGTTTTTAATAAAATGGAGTATTACTCCACCATAAAGAACCGCAAGTTTCAGTCATTTATGTGCAAATGGACACACCTTGAGGACACACTAATAAGTGAAATAAATAGGTCAGAGATATGTAAATACCATATCTTTTCTCTGGTATGAGAACCTGTAGATGTAAATGAGTTCTAGAATGTATGATAGATTTTGTGAAATAGGAAATATTCAAAGGGAAAATGGTAGGGAAAAGTAATGAAGGGAAAGAATAAATATAATTTAAAAAGAAAAATAAAGCACATGTATATAGGGGTTGCAGGGTTGTGGGGTGGGTAAGGATACGGGTAAAAAGAGTATTCATGTCATATACTGATAAAAATTGCCCAATGTTGAGTGTGATTGTGAGCTGTATATAAAATGTACCAATAAATAATACTCAATTGGTGACTTGTACTTAGAATTTAATAACTTCCTAAAAGTCATAAGTAAATAACACAATCAAAGCATGAAAAAAGGATATGAAAAAATATCACCAGTGAAAATGTCTGAATATCTATTGAGCATGCAAAACAAAAATGCTCAACATTTTCAGTCATCAGGGAAATGCAAATAAAAGCCATAATGAACTACCATTTCATACCCATTAAGATGTCTACAATTAATAAAAGACTGTAAACATGTCATGGAGAATGTAGAAAAACAGAAACAAACAATGGTGTGATAACAGAAAATATGGTCTTTTTAAAAAACAGCCTGTCAGCTTCATAAAAATTAAAATGTTATGATGAGTCAACAGTTTTTATTCTTAGCTAAAAACACAAGAAAAATTAAAATATGTCCATTCAAAGGTTTGCAAGTAAATGTGTACAGCCTTATTTCTAGTAGTCAAAAAGTAGGAGGAAATTGTAACTATTAACTTAGTGGAAAAATAAAATGATATATGAAACCATGGAACACTATGCAGCAATAATAATTAAGGAACTGTCTATGTATACTGTCATTTTTTGGTTTAAAATATTATACCACGAAGAAAGTCATATACAAGAGATCACACAGTGTGCTATTGGCTTTATAGGGCATGTTCAGAAAAGGAAAATTTATGAAGATAAAAAGTAAATTAGTGGTTGCTAGGACCATGGGGATTGGGTAAAAGCAGGCTTATGCAAAAATAAGTCTGGTGTAAACTTCTTTATGGTGATGATTATACTATTTAGTAAAATAAAGTATAAAATCTGTTGAATTATGACTTGAAATTGATGTTTAGTGATGCACAGAATAGTCTTCAGAAATAATATTTTAAAAGACCAAAGTGTCTTTAAGTTCTGAATTTTGTTTATAAGCTTATTGTGTGTATTTTGGAGACATGTAAAATGTTGAAATCTGTATCAATATCATTTGATTTGGTGAGCTTCATGAAAAAAAGTGAATGTATGCACCTTATCAAAAATTATAATTCTAATCCTAAATTGACATTACCAGAGAATAGAATCTTTCAGAACTAATTACTTCATAAAGGCAAGGCCTTCATAAATAAGATTACTACCCTCATAGAAGAAATCTAAGAGTAGTAGCTACTTCTTCTTTAGGATGAGGAAATACCTAGGAGACACCAGGAAGCAGGAAGCCTCACTAGACCTCATTTCTGGATTTGCTGTGTCCCAGAATTGTGAGAAATAAATTTCTGATATACATAAGTTGCCTACCTAATGATACTTTTTATTAGCTCAAATGGAGTAATAAAACAAGCCTGTTGGAAAGGATTGAACACATAAGGCTATTTATACATCATGGAAGGATGTCTACTACAGAGAAGACTCTCGATAAGGAGACAATGACCTCGTCTTTTGTTACGTGGATTTCAGTTAACAGTTCTTCTCCCAGTATTCTCAGTACCTAATACATGTACAAGTTACCCAGTGAACATATGACCATGGTTGTATAAAAGGAAGCTGTGGGCTAGACCTATACCAATATTCTAGTAAAATAAGGTATTACAGGCAAGAACCACTAATGTATGTCCAACAGGTCACTAACAGACTAGAACTACATGCTAAATATATCTAAAGTTCAGGGACCATCTGTCCATGTGGTAACAAAATGACCGCAACTTCATGATGAAGAGCTCTGTGATTTATCTTCACAAAGATAGATACTTGTTCTTCCATCTATGGGTACATCAAAGGTCTCATTTTCCACCGTGACATATATTGCACATATGCTGTTCCTCATTAAGAAACTTTTTCAGGAAGGAGAGAAAGGAAGAGGGAGAAACAGAGGGGAGTAAGGAAAGGAGGAGAGAGAGGCAGCAATGGGCTCATACCCATGCTATTAACTGCCCTTACAAACGTCTTACCAGAAACAAGTAGCCTTTTAGAGGAAAAGCATAATGCTGGAGACTAGATGAAAGCTAAGAGCAAAATCTTAAAAATCTCTATCATAAAAAATGCACTGTGGGGCCGGAGGTTTAGCTCAGTGGTTCCAGCGCCTGCCTTGCAAGCGCAAGGCCCTGGGTTCAATCCTGGTAACCACATACAGTGCTGGTCATGATGATTCACACCCACCAGCCATCAATACCACATACCACAGTGCCGGGTGTGGTGGCTCACTCCTGTAATCCCAGTACTCGGGAGGCAGAGACAGGAGGATTGCTGAGTTCGAGGCTTGCCTGGGCTACAGAGTGAGCTCAGGGCCAGCCTGAACTACAAAGCGAGACCCTGTCTAAAGAAAAAAAAAAAGAGAGAGAAAGAAAAAAAAGCACTGTGTACTTTAAATCAACAGGAATCTGTAACCTGAGTATATAGGTCCCAGATTAATATGATAGTGATATTGTATTCTCTCAGTCTTGTAAACTTAGTGTCTCTTTTACAATCTATTTTAGCTTCCTGTTTTGAAATTTTGGACACTGCTCATTTATAAATCTGAATTTACAGAGACCAAGAATTCTAGTATGTTACAAAAGTGATTTTTGAAACAGAAATTATGATGACCACCTAGGTTTTTTGTATTCCCCTAGGAAAAATAGACTTCCTCTACACTGTCATAATAGCAAATTATTAAGAGTGAGAAAGTCCTCTATGTATAGTTCCCAGGGAGGTATTTGGACTCTCTCTTGGTATTTCAATGTTCCATAATATATTTGAATGGGAGGAAATATATGAACCAATGAATAGATTATTTGTTTAGAGATTAGACCTTTAGAAAAAAACTTTTTTTTTTTTGAGATAGGGTCTTGCTTTATACTTCAGGCTGGCCCTCAGCTCACTATGTAGCCCAGGCAAACCTGGAACTCAGCAATCCTCCTGCCTCTGCCTCCTGAGTGCTGGAATTACAGGCGTGAGCCATCATGCTTGGCACTGTGGTATGTGGTATTGATGGCTAGTGGATGTGAGTCACCACACCCAGCATTGTATGTGGTTACTGGAGATTGAACTCAGGACCTTGTGCTAGCGAGGCAGGCACCAGAACCACTGAACTAAATATCTGGCCCCCAAACTTTGTATTTTTAGTACCTTCTTCTGGGGAAATTGTATTCAACAGATGATAAAAAGATAATGAAATGAATAGCAGGAGAAGGAAACTGGATATTAAACATATCATCTTCTTTTTTTCCATTTTATTTTAAAATTTTATTAATAGACGTTTGCAACACATAACTTTTACGTTTTTGTTGGGAGTTGGTGGATGTACATAATGCATCTTCAATTTTTTTCTCACTCCCTTCTACTCACATTTTCTCCCTCTCCCTCTCTTGTTTTCCTTCACTTTTAAGAAGGATATATTTCCCTACTTTTTATAGTCAATCCTTTATTTTGATCTTTACATATGTTTTTGAATTTTCACATAAAAGAAACTGTGATATTTAAACTTGTAAGTCTGATTTATTTCACTTAACGTTATAATAAAAAGTGCATCCACTTTCTTACAAATGACTCAAATTTATTCTTCATTATTGCAAAGTAATACTTCATTGCATGTAAATGTCACATTTTCTTCATCCATTCATCTGTTGAGGTACATATAGGTTGCTTCTAAGATTTAGAGCTGTGCTACTATAAACACGGATATGTATATATTGCTATCATATAATGTCTCTTTTAAGAATACTGCTAGTAGAGGGATAGCTAGGTCAAGAGGAATTTCTATTTTTGTTTTGTAAGGAATCTCTGTACTAATTTCCATAGCGGTTGTGCCGGTTTACATTCCCATCAACAATGCAGAAGGGCTCCTTTACTCTCTCAGACTGGCCAGAGACACACAGGAGGCAACAAGGGCTTCTGGAGTGCTAAAGAGAAATAACTGACTTAAGATAGCTTTTCATGTTGTGGAGGAATTATCTTTCTGTAGTAACTTCTGTTTCTGTTCGTCCTTCCTTTCACAAAAAAATAAAAAATAATGTCGATATTATATCTAGTGTCAGAAATGCTGGAATAATTTCTATCTTCCCAAACCGATACTGGTTTACTCTCTTCTTTTCCACCTTAGTCATTTTAGAGCCCAGTATTTCATCTTCTTCTCAGTTTTATCTGTTTTCATTCTTTTTCTGGTTTTACCCATCCGTGCATCTCTCTGGCAACAGCTTCCCAGAATTTAAATTCCCAGATTCCCTTTCTTCCAAATGCATATATTCAATTGTCTGCTAGACATCTCCAGCTGGATTTCTTGGTACATTTTATATACACAACATGATGAAAATCAACACTGAGAATTTGTACCGGTATATTACAAGACCTAATTCTCATTTTCCCATTCACCTGCTCACATAACCGTCCCTACCCCTATACATATAAGCTTTTTTCTCCTTTTTAACATTTTTTTCGTTCTCATTGTTAGTTACTCCTAACTTCTTTTCACTTTGAATATTTTTTTATTTTACAATATCTATTAGGCACTCAAGAACTCATTTACATCTTCAGCTTTTCATACCAGAGAAAAAAATATGGTATTTACGAATCTGTGACATATTTATTGCTATGAGTATGTCCTAAAGGTACGTCTATTTGACTATAAATGACTCAAACTTACCATTCTTTATGGAAGAGTAATACTCCATTTTATATATTAAAAATACCTAACATTTACTTGATTCAGTCTCCAGTTGATAGGCATTTGGGTTGTTTCCAAGATTTACCTAGCACAAAGTGAGCTGCTATAAACATGAGTGCACATATGTAACTATGATAAGAATCTTTTAATTCTTTCATGTATGCATTTAGCAGGAGAATAATAGGTTAAATGAAACCTCTAAATCTAGCTTTTTGAGGAATCTCCACTCCAATCTCTGCAGTGGTTGCGCCATTCTACATTTCTAACAGTGGAGAAGGTGTCCTTTCTCCCTGACTCTCCACCAGCATTTGTTGCTGGTTAATTTTGAGATACCAGCCTTTCTTTGTGGAATGAGATGAAATCTTAGCGCGCTTTTCATCTGCATCTCTTGAATGACCACTGATGTTGAACGTTTCTTCATGAGTTTCTTAGCTGGTTTACTTCCTCTGAAAAGTGTCTGTTCATTTCAGATGCCCATTTTTGAATTTGGTCTTTAAATTGGTACTGTGGGGGAGATTATTTTTAAGCTCTTTATATACTATATGTAATATATATATATATTTCTCAGTCTTTTGTCTGAGAAACAGCTGGTAATTTATTTTTTCCATATTATTGTTTGCTATGCTGGTGATTTCTCTTGCTATGCAGAAGCCTTTTGATAAAATGAGATCCCAGTTGATGACTCCTTCTGCTAGTTCCCAAGCTGCTGAGGTTTTGTTTAAAAAGTCTTTTCCTAAGCCAGTGTCTCCAAGACTTCTACTGAGCATGTTTTGCAGCAGGTTTAGTGTTCTTGTAATATTTAAGTCTCTAACCTACTTTGATTTTAGTTTAGTACATAGTGAAAGACATAGATCTAGCTTTATTCTTGGGCAGGTTGAAACCTAATTTCTCCAGCACCATTTGTTAGAGGCTATCTTTCTTCCATTGATGATATCTGGCTCCTTTGTCAAAGATGAAGTGACTTATATTTCAGGAGTTGTTTCTAGATCTTCTAGTCTGTTCCACTGATCCTCAGGTCTTTTACTTTGCCTGTACCATGCTGTTTTTAATCACAGTGGCTTTGTAATATAGTTTCAAATTGGGGATTGTTCCATTTCCTTGTTGCCTAGAATTTATTTTGCTATTCTAGGTCTCTTGTGATTCCTGATGAACTTTTTGTCTCCCTTTATCAGTTTTGGTTTGAAATCTATTTTGTCTGCAAGCAGGATAGCCACTCCTGTTTTTTTGCAGTTTCCTTCACATAGAGAACTGTTTTCGTCCTTTTACTTTCAGTCTCTGGCTTTCTTTCTGACTTAGTTGTGTTTCTTGTATGCAACACATTCTGCCAGTCCGTGTCTTTTAACTGGTACATTGAGGTCATTAATATTCATATACACTGGCATTAATATTCATATACAGTGATACACACTGATTTATCATTTTCTTGATTTTTTTCCTCTTCTTGGTTCTTTTATTTTAGCTTTTGCCCTTTCCATTCAGTCTCTTGTCTTGCCCAATGTGTTCACTCTTTTGGGTCTCATGGGTTTGTGACTTTCATTGTTTAATAAAAAATTCAAATGTGCTTCTTCCAAAATTAAGTTTCTTTCTCATTTGTTTTCTTCCCACAATATTTCTGATCACAGGTAATCTTGGAACTGTTAGCATTCTGTAATCTCAGAGTTCTTTGCAAATCTGCTCTGTTATGTACTTTGTATAACATTTACCAGTCTGATTTACTTTCATAATACTTATAGAACTTGATCACTTTCCACCTCAGTTCCTCCTAGCATCATGGTCTGACCCACAATCACTTTGATGCATTTATTGCTACAGACTCCCAGCTATTCTTTCATTATTTTCAACTCTATGAACAGAATGTTATCTTCATAATATCATTAAGTGTACCATTATTCCTCTGATCAGATTCTTCTAGTGATTCCCATGCAAAATACAAGCTACATTGCTTGGAGTATGTGGTCTGTTGTTTAAATGAGTCATACCTTTGATTTTAGCTCTTGTAAGCTTCTTCTTTATTCTTTTTTTTTATCAGTTATCTTACCATACTGACCTTCTTACTGGTTTTGGCTTCTTTATTTGACTGTTTTATTTAAAGGGTGATAGGTACTATATTCACTCTCACTTCAGGAAGCTTATTTAGCTGGCGCTCCTTCTGACAGGATCTCCTTTTCCATTCATCTTAAAGGGTGTTACATTTACCCCATTTAAGAGTTCTTTCAATGTTATCTTTTAAGTCAGGCCTATTCCTGCTACCTGACTCCAAGTACTAATGACCTCATCTGCTTGTGTTTTTTAGTTATTTTAACATAATATACATGTATAAGATATAATATACCTTGTTGTGTATCATATATTATCTTTTGCACAATAATTAATTTTATGAGCAGAGATTGTATACTAACAGTGCTTTTTATGCCAAATATCTGACATATTGTGGGCACTCAATGAAGATTTTCTTAAATGACAGAATGTATTTCTTTCCTAGCATGAATATTTCCTTCAAAACCTGAGATATTCTTTCTTAGCAATAATTGATTAACTGTGGAAACAAAGGAATTCCCACTAATATCTACTTCTTTCTCATACAAATCCAAATACACACACATTTACACACAAACACAAAAAGAATAAAACTAAGATAATACCAAAACCATCACCTTAGAATATTTTCATTTTTGGAGATACTTTCAGAACGTAAAGAATGATACTACATATCATATTAATGTAGGTTGCCATTCTATATCCTGAGAAATCTCCTATAAAATGCATTGGGAAAAGTTGTATTAGATTGCATTACTCAGATAGAGAAGATAATTCTAATTTAATGGTACACTGGAGTATTCTTCTTTTCTATAACTTCACTATATTTCTTCAGTGCACCAAGGAATTAATATAAGTTTGGAGGACCGTAAAACCACAAAATTATTAGATCCCACTGTCTTCTTACTGCAATCTGTTAGTAACAATAATGTTCTCTAACATTATAAAGTTGATAACCAATTGTATCTTCCTCTACATCAGAGAGTATTTATTTAAAATTATTTTCTAATAAATTAATCCACTTGACAAATATAAACATTTTCAGAAAAAGTGCTTAGATTTTTGGTAAACATTAGTGTTTGTAAATATTCTGAATTTTGAAGATGTTGTAAAAATTCAGAAGCCTAAATCTCCTAGCAGTTTCTATATGAACAACATAGCAGGAATCTATTCACACTATCCTAAAGTATTTTTTTTGACCTAACCTTTTCCAAGATGTACAGTGCTAAACTCCCCAGTAGCCACAAATAGTCTAGACTATGTGTTAAAAAAATATAGCCCAGGGGCCGGAGATTTAGCTCAGTCCTGAGTTTGATCCCGGTAACTACATACAATGCTGGGTGTGGTGACTCACTCCCACCAACAATCAACCAGCAATCAGCACCACAAACCACAGTGCCTGGTGTGGTGGCTCGCGCCTGTCATCCCAGCACTCGGGAGGCAGAGACAGGAGGATTGCTGAGTTCGAGGCTTGCCTGGGCACCATAGTGAGCTCAGGGCCAGCCTGAACTACAAAGCGAGACCCTGTCTCAAAAAAAAAAAAAATAGCCCAGTTCTGAACTGCTTTATGCGTTTTAATGTGACTCGTGTAAATTTAAAAGGCATAAATGGAGTATTTCAGGTGTTGTGCTGGGTTCTGCAGCTTAGAAGGAATAAATCAAAATCTCAAACAATGAAAATGGTAATATTACTTAGAAAACAAAGCAGAAGATTTATGTCATATAAATATTGGCCTCTGTACCCTTTTCTTCCTTCTCGCTGTCAGAAGTGAAGCATATGCATTAGCCAGGAGGGCAGTACCCAGGCGATTTTACCAATGTTTCCCAAAAATGCTGACAGCGTGAAACAGCTGAATTGTCACAGTTAGTTTCTGGAAAGCTGAGATAAGAAATATATGCCATTCTAAAAAATAAGAAGCATAGGTTAGAAGGCAACGGAGGGAAGAGGGCAACTGCAGTGATACAAACACCTTTATCAAAGATTGAAAAGTAGATCAAAGTATTTCCATTCTGTTGGGCATGTAATGTGCTTCACACGTTTGCCTTTCACCTAGTAATTAGTAGTAATCCCTAAGTACAAAGGTAAATTAATAAAGTAATATTTGTCCTCATGGGTTTTATAGTCAGACCTTAGTTACCATTCTGTGTGTGTCACTTTTTACTCTGTGGTCCCTGGGAGACCACTGAACCCTCTTAGTATTTAATAATTTATTTATTAAATAGGCATAATGCTAACGTGTTTCTTATAGGCTTGAAATAAGGACTAAGAAAAATAATACACACCAAAGGCAAAACCTGCTACCAAGGGCAAAACAGATACTTAATAAATGTCAGCTATTTTGACATTGAAAATTAATGATAACTTTTTTCTAGGTATTTATCCTGAGTTGGCTGGAAAATGAATCACATCTATTTCTTTTACCAAAAAAAATCACAGTAAATTTTTTAAAAGTAGATATATTTGTTAAGAATATAGCCTAAAATGAATGCTGTCGTGCAAAGTATTTTTGCATATATCATCTTTTTCAAAAATCAATGATCTCATGATTAAATAGCAGAAATTTATTTCTTTTATAATGATGAAAGCTTCCATCTGGAGTCACGTTAATGCTCTGATATTTCACAGGCAGTCACAGTTACACAATAGCTTCTGAGATATGAATATTAAGACACAAAAACATTACTTCTTAATGAAAATGTATCACAGGATATATTCAACTCAATAATATGTTCCAGTATTAATTGAACAATATAAAAGCAGTAGCAAATGTTACAAATAATCAAATTAGAGAAGTTTCAAATTAAAAGATCTGTCACATTTTTATATGAATAATGTTCAATATATGTCTTTTTCAGCAGGTGCTAATTCTGAACACATAGCAATCTGAGGCCTTCATAGTCCATGCTAAAACTTAACTAGTGTGTATAATTTCTAATCTATATGAAGTTAAGGTGATGGATGGATCTTGACTGTGAATGACAGCACTGTGATGAAGTGGAAAAGGAATTTTCTGGAAGAGCATGTCAGGGATTATTAGGAAGACAGAAAAGCAGGCCTAGCCAGATAGGCCAAGATATAAGTTGTCAGTTTAGGATGCAACATAGTGTGAGACCATCTAATATCTGTGATACTGTTTGATGATGCAGCTACCCCATCTTATCTTTCGTGAATAATCGCAGTTGGATCCTTTGTCTTTTCCCATGCCCTCAAGGTTCAAAATTCTGAAAATGTCTGGTTAGCTGATGTCACATCCTCTTACTCTTTCTTCTTGAGATATGACAGTTTTCTCATTTAAATCTTTACAATGGAGGGCAGAGTTCTGTTTCCAAATTATCTTTTCATTTATGCCAAATAGTCCATTTGTACTCTGTGTATGCTTACATAGTTTGCTTTGCTAGAGCTCTGTCCCATATAACTCTATGTGACACTCTTGTCGGACAGTAATAGCTTGATAAAAACTGGAGATTTTACATTTGCTATCTTTTGCCTGTGTATTTTTTCTTTATATAAATATAAAAAGGTGTGTTATGTGATTCTAAAAATAAAATAGGAACACTAATGAACTAGGAATACAATTTCTAACTTTCAAAATTTGAAATTACAAAATTTCAGTCAACCCATGTATGATTTTTCTCAATTATCAGTGTCAATTGTATATAAAGAACAATATGAGAGGAACATGAAGAACATTATGTTTCATTTTACAAAATATACTTGCTGCTGCTATTGATGTTTTTCACACATAGGAGAAGCAACATGAGAAACTCTTGGGTATGAGTATGAAAAATTATTTGTTTAACTAAAAAGAAAAATAATTTGACTTTTACTCACCATACTTGTGTGACAGATCTTTTCAAACCTGAAAAGTAAATAAACCTGTTTGTTGATGGTCATGCTTTCTATAGAAAAAATATTTAGTTTCATGGTAAATAAAATTGACTTTTTCAAAATTCTTGAGTTCATCCTTTTCCAAGGTGAATTACTTTGAGATTACATCTGACTCTGTGTACTGAGATGTTAAAACTTTATTAAAAGAACAAAAAACTCGGGCCGGATATTTAGTTCAGTGGTTCTGGTGCCTGCCTCACAAGAGTAAGGTCCTGAGTTCGATACCGTTAACCACATACAATGCTGGGCATGGAGACTCACGCCCACCAGCAATCAATACCACAAACCACAGTGCCGGGCGTGGTGGCTCACGCCTTTTATCCCAGCACTCGGGAGGCAGAGACAGGAGGATTGCTGAGTTTGAGACCTACCTGGACTAACTTTACTTAATCACAGTTATTTCAAATTTGACTAAATTATACACTCCTGTATTTCCCATCACATTTTAGCTGTGTGTAAAGCTCCTAAAGTCTCAGGATCAGTGGGTTCATTACACCAACCCTCTTTTCTCATGAAAGAAGTGTGAGAAAATATAGCTCTCAGAACACACATTAAATATATGACTTTGCAAAAGGAAACAAAGTATATGTATGTCAGGGGCAGGGGACTGTGTGGTGGGCAGAGGAATGGAAAAATGAGGATCTTGTCATGTCGTATACTGGTACAAGTCCTCAATATTGAGTGTGGTCATAATGTGTACATAAAATGTACCAATAAAGAATTCAATTAAAAAAGTATCTCCTAGTCCTTCTGTTGAATTAACATTGAAATCACTTTAATAATTTATCTTATAAGCATGACTAGTTGCAAGTTTTTATTATTTTATATGAATAATTGAGAGATTTTAAAAATATTCTCTTTCTTGGGGTGGGTAAAGGAAATGAAGGAAATCATACTTTTAATAATACAGTCAAAACGAATATTGAAGAATTATAGATTTTGTGAAATAGGAAATATTCAAAGGGAATGTGATAGGGGAAAGTATAGAAGGGAAAGAATAAATATGAATTGAGAAGACAAAGAAAGCACATGTATACAGAGGGTGGGAGGTTATGAGGGGGTAAGGATAGGGGTAAAATGAGAACTAACTCATGTAATATACTGGTACAAATTCCCCAATGTAGAGTGTGATTGTGAGCTGTATATAAAATGTACCAGTAAGAATTCAATTTTAAAAAGGAATATTAATAGATAATTTACTCAAAAGTAATTACAATAAACAATTTTGGATGCAGTGTGTAGTTGGATATGAAAATACATTTTTAAAAAACAATGGATATTAGGTATTTAAAATAATAGATTTGTTGTTTTTAAGGCTCTATTCCAGACATGGCCTTTTTTTCCCATTTTAACAGTGAAATAATTCACAGTGTTAATGAAAGTAATTGTCTTAGAAAACCACTTTCCTGTAGTGGGGTCAATGTTTATCGATTAATAAGCCATTTGGTCAAAAGTATTCATCTGATGATGGCTAAAGGTTAATGTCAAGACATTATTTTTTTTCATCGTGAAAAAAAGAAAACTGCAAGCAGGAGTTTCTGTTTTGATTATTTATTTTTGATCTTATGGACTTAGCATTGTGTTTAAGCATGTTTGGTCATGTTTTCTTAATATTTAAATGATACCATATATGCTAGATATTTATTTTACATCAGTGAGAAGAAAAGAATATTTTTTTCAGGAAAACTGCAAACTAAACTTCTGGTATACTTATTTCTTTTCATTTTGTTACCAGTTTTTTTCTAGTTGAACCAAATATAATAGGCAACAGATGCATTACCATTAATCCTTTCGTTGCTAGTGTTTTGTGTATATGGAATAAGCCTCACAATGGGGACATAATCAGGAATTTTTTCTTCCAATTTTTGTTCCTTGAATTTCTTTTCATAACAAACATGAATTTCATGCAAAAATTAAAAAAATAAAAAAGTAACCAGATGATTTTTTAGAAAAGGATTTGTAGAAACAATTTTGGATTATTTTAATTCATTGAATGATAACTATATATTTTTTTAATTTTTAATTTAATTTTATTTTTTGCAGTCCTGGGAACCAAACTCAGAGCCTTGCACTTGTCAGGCCAGTTCAGTGCCACTGAAGTAAGATGTGTTTTCCTAAACATGTTCATTAGCCTGTGATATTTACTCAATACTAGACACCACTGTTGAGGTTGAGACAGGCCCTTTACTGTGCATTCACCCAATAATATCAGTGAGGAGACTGAAGCAGCCATTGTTTGTAGGTCTGAGATCAATCATACTGTTCAGATAATTATTACTAACTCTGTTATCATATATATATATATGTTAATTAGAAAAAAGAACTTTAATGAATCTAAATAGCAGAATTTCATTTTTGACCAGCTCTTGCTGACAGTGCAAAATTATTCAAGTCATTGCTTAGAAATGTGTGTTCCATCATTTTATCATTCAGGCTGATTTTTATTTCTGCACTTTCCAAAATGAGATCACTATAAAAAGATAATTTTAAGGAGGGACAAATTCCCCCAAACCTCTGTTTGTTAAGCACATTTCTCTAAAGTAAAATAACACAGGAGTAAAATAACAGTTTTACAGTGGCATAATGTATTACTTCTCTGATTTTGATATTCTTCAATTTGCCATTCAGAATTTCAGAAAATTCATCTTCCCTTAGATTTCTCTAACCAACTTAAAATCTGCATATGTGATTAGTCAAAGTAGTCCACTCAGGTACTGGTACAAACCTTCGGTGTCAAATATGACCATAATGTATATATATATAAAATCAGTTCCTCTTGCATATCCTTATTAGATACACTAGAAAGTTCTCTGGTCTCCTCCTCCAGTGCTGTGAGGATCTTACATTCTGATATTTCTGCCCAGTATAGTTCTTCCTCAGACTCTTCTTCATCCTTCCTCGCAGACTCTGGATTAGTTGCCTGTGTTAGTAATGTGACTCAGATATAAACGACTTTGTAAGTTTTGGAAAGTTCTACAAACAGCTACATAAATTACTGGGTTATGATTACTCTGTTTTTTCATGTTTTGCAGCGATTTTAGGTAAGTAGCTCATGTATATTTACCCTTTTTACAAGTCTCTGTTACAATTCTTAAAAAGAAGAGAGGCGATATGATCAATAACCAAATTTTTCAATATTTTCATAAAACTCAGTGCATCATTGTATGCACTTACTATCTTTTCCAAGAGAAGTGCTCTTTCTATTGTATTCAGTAGTCCTTTATTGTAAGCATATCTGACAACACACTCAACTGGCTCAAACGTAAATGAATTTTGATATGAATACAATTTAGTTTTACAAAAACAAGATCACTTTACAATAAGCGTACATATTTCCAGTGATGATGTTCTATTTAAAAACAAGCTACTTTCTTTGTTATTTAAAATATAATAGCAAGCGAATTGGATACAAATGAGTTATTTTATTGGGCTTGTCCCTGAGGTGTCATAGTACACATTTGAGGCTGATTAACCTTTCTAATGGAAAGCTAAGGAAAGCATGACTTGTTAATATCAATTTGGTTGGCATAGCACTAGTTACTGCCTGAGCTTTCTCAAATGAATCAGTGTTATTCCCCACAATAACTACATTGGCCATTCTCAAGGACATTGTGGCAATGGAAGAACTGAGCTCACTATTTTGATTCTTTATAATAATCTACTTACTTGGGTATTTCTCTAAAAGAGCTTTTTTCTGCAATATTTATGTTTTTCAGGCTTCTAGGTCTATTAAACGATTGAAACTGATCAGAATTGTCATTTTTACATATTTTAATTTCCATTATATGTGCATGATGGCTTGTTAATTATATATATATATATATATATATATATATAAAATAGAAACTACACACATGAGATGATGATGTTTAGTAATTATAAATTAAGCTTATAAGTGACCCAATTTTAAAAAGTTGTACAGAATTGATGCACTGTTCAAGTTACTAAGAAATGAAGTTTAAGAATTTTGGAAAATCCTCCTTTGATGTTCTCTGAATCATGATGGGAATTCAATTCTCATTCTGTTGAGGAAAGATGGCTGCCGCCCCAGTTCTACATAAATGAAAGAACTGGGAAAATCCTAAAATCTCAAGCATTATATTTTTATACCATTTTGCAAAACCACTATCTTTTATAACAAGAATCCAATCAGTGTTTAAACATTGGAAAGTTTTTTTTTTTTTTGCGACAGGGTCTCGCTTTGTAGTTCAGGCTGGCTCTGAGCTCACTATGTAGCCCAGGGAAGGCTCAAACTCAGCAGTCCTCCTACGTCTGCCTCTTGAGTGCTGCGATTACAGGTATGAGCTACCATGCCCGGCATTGTGGTATGTGGTACTGATTGCTGGTAGATGTGAGTCACCATGTCTGGTATTGTTGTATGTGGTTACCAGGGATTGAACCAGGGCCCTTGAGCTTGCTAGGCAGGTGCCAGAACCACTGAGTTAAATCTCCGCCCCTGAAAATTGATTTTTGTACATTTTTAAAATTATCCCTGCTTGATATCATGCAAAAAAATTCTGAAAACTAATTACAAAGGAAAAAATCTGGCATTTTAAAAATATTTAATTCGACCTTGAATTTTAATCAAATTTATTATTGTAAAAAGAAAGTTGTTTCCAGTATACATAGAGTTTTCCAATATTACAGTTGTGTTTTTTCTTACAACCTTTTTTCATACTGTCAAAGAATAACTGTTTTTATGAATTATTTTCTTAAATTTTACAGAAATTAAATTTACATATAAATTGATAATGTTTTAAAAACTGTAAGAAACAGATAAATATAAAAATGTAGATAGTGAAATCCTTTGAATATATATAGTTTTGAATTATTTTATTTATTGGTACATTATATATACACATCATAATTATGTTCAACATCAAGAATTGTACCAATATATGATGTAACTTAATTCTTGTTTTTCCACTTCCCTTACCTACCCTACAACCCCCACCCCTATATACACAAGCTTTGTTTCCTTTTTTTAAATACCGTCAATTTTTTCTTTCCCCTCATTACTTACCCCTAAACCCCATTTTCCTTGGTCTCATGGGTTTAAATTAGTAAAAAGGTCCCTTTATTCTTATATACAAATTGGATGAAATAGAAAAAGATGACAAAAATGTTTTGGGGGGAATTTCCAGTTATCAGTGTTGGCAGGTATTTACGTTTCTCCTACCATTATAATCCTAACCAACTTCCCGAAAGAGCTCTAAATAGCATAGAAGAACTTGGAATCCCCAAAGTTTTCCTATAGCAGGGCAGCAGTAGTGCCTCATTTTTTTTTTTTTTTGCAGTGGAAATTGACTCATAAGATTAAAAATAGTAAATTAAGTTTTATCCATGAGGAAGGAAAGAAGAATTCCTATTAAAAAAAGTCTGGGGTTGAGAAAAAAAAAAAAAGGAGAGAGAGAGAGAGAGGACAGCCAGGAGGAAAATCTGTAAAAGATATCTCTGAGAAAGGTCACTCCAACTGATGTAGCTTTTCTCTGCTACGGATTCCTTTTTATGTGTTTAGCTGTTAAATGTTAAGTCTTCCATTGTAAAATGGACTTCAGTTTCACCATGGAATCAGGCCCTAACCCCTGAAAATGGTGGTCAGCCTCTACATATGTATTTCATTTTATGTCATGTCTCTCTGCTCATGTTTTCTATTTTTCTTATTTGGTACTCTCATATAAGGGCACTTATCTGTCTGAAATGTCATTGTGCGACTGTGTACTGATATCCTCCTGTGTGAGTGCCTCAGGGACATTCTTTTCTGATGGATGTTCCAGATGTCAGAGTTTACACCTGTTCCTAAGTGTAAAATGTATACACTGACCAACAAAAACAAAGTTTTATAAGACCAATATGATTTTAAACTGAGAAGCTCATGTAAATGGATATATCGAAGGGCAAAAATACAAAACATCTCACATTTGCTTGAAACATAATTTCTACAAGAATCCAAATGTGGCATTTCAAGGAAAGGTCTGGAATAAGTATCATATATTTAAGTGAATAGTTAATTTCTTGGTTCCCACGGGCTTATGATTTTTCTCCTGCACATTTTGGTAAAAGAGGAAAAATAGGACAATTTAGAATTATAATGTTAAAAGTAAATTCTGAAGCATAAATAGAATAAGTGACTTTGTGAGTACGTTATACTTTAGTTAATAGTAAAGTCAATGGAAATATAAAAACTAATGGGAAGAAATCTAGATTATATTTCACATCTTAGCACTTGCCAGTCATTCAAACACACATTCAGCTACTGCTTAACCATGTATAATGTGCCATGCCATGTTCTTGAAATAACTTTGATATTTTTTAGCACCTATTATCTTACCTGTAAAAGGGATCAAAAATTTCCCCTAAGTGAAGATAGGGGTTAAATCTCTTATTTGAAATTATAGAATCACAATTTTTTTTGAGATAGGGTCTCGCTTTGTAGTTCAGGCTGGCCCTGAGCTCACTATGGAGCCCAGGCAAGCCGCCGCGAACTCAGCAATCCTCCTGTCTCTGCCTCCCGAGTCCTGGGATTACAGGCGTGAGCCACCATGCCCAGCTAGAATCACAATTTTTTCTGGCTCTCTCTCTCTCTCTCTCTCTCTCTCTCTCTCTCTGAAAAAACTGAAGACAGGAACAACAGTACACTGAATTTAATTCCAGAACACATATGAAATCTGTAACAAAGCTCTGTGTAGAACAACAAATAAAACTAGTGTTCAAAAACCCTGATATTAGAAATTATTTGCTCATAATTCTTTGAATTTTAAACTTCTCTTTTGTTGCATTCTATTTCATATATGACAATAATACAGAACAAGCCAAACTGAATTATTTGAAAATAACTGAAAACGGTTTTTTTTACACAATTCTATCCAAAGAACAAAGTATTTTCATTTTAATTCTAAAATGAAAGATTGGTAATGTGACAGGTAATTCAATTTCATAATTAAATTAGACTACATTTTAAGGAAGCCCATTTTGCGGAAGGAAGAAAACTATCAAGGAAGTGTTTTGTATCCAGTTCTATGCTAATGTGCAAGAATTCTATTCTATTCTATTATTTTATTTTATTTTATTTTATTCAATAGAGTAGTTCAGGCTGGCCCTGAACTCACTATGTAGCCCAGGCAAACCTCAAACTCAACAGTCCTCCTGCCTCTGCCTCCTGAGTACTGGTTTTACAGGTGTGAGCCACCATGCCTGGTAAGAATTTTAAATGAAGAGCCTTGTAAAAAGTCAGTTATAATTCTTCAAAACTACAAAGCTCGTGGTTTTATTTAAAGATATTTTCTTGTATTTATCTCAAAGACCTATAATATTTAATTTTCCAGTGTATAAATGGGATCCTGATTTTTAGTTTTAAATTTATTCCATCTACACTTGAAAAATGTCTGAAATGATCAAGCTATTGTTTTAAACAATCCATTCAAGAGAAAAATGTTTACTTGATAACTAATAAAGTGAACATTACCAAAATCTATTTGAATTAGGAACGTTAGTAATAGGAACACTTAAAATAACGATAGGATTTGACTAATTGATTTATTCTGTGAGGTAGGCATTTTCAGATTAAAAAAGAGATTAACTATATATTTATGGTTGCACATAAAGTTAATCAATTCCAGATTTTAAGGGCTGTTATAGTTTTGCTCTATGAACCCATGCACACAAAGTCACATAATACAAATTTCTGGTTTTACATCCTTCATTCCCTAGGCTATCCCTTTTTCTAGATCACTGGTGAAAGAAAGAAAGAAAAGAAAGAAAGAAAAAGAAAGAAAGAAAGAAAGAAAGAAAGAAAGAAAGAAAGAAAGAAAGAAAGAAAGAGAAGAAAGAAAGGGAGGAAGGAGGAAAGGAAGGAAGAAAGGATGAAAGAAAGAAGAAAGAAAGAAAGAAGGGAAGAAAGGAAGGAAGGGAGAAAAAAGAAAAGAGAAAAGAAAAAAGAAAACTTTTTGATACAATATTTTAGTTGTACCCAATGGAATTTATATACTTTCAATTTGTTCCACTATGTTATATGAAATAAACAGAAAACAGGCTGAGATTTAGTTCAGTGTCTTCAGACCTACCTCACTAGTACAAGGTCCTAAATTCAATCCTCGGTACCAAAAAGAGAAAGAAAAACAAAGAAAAGCCAAAGACTCTACTGTCATCTTTCTTGGAGTTCTAAAACCTCTAGCTAGACCTCTAGTAGCTAAACCTCTACTGTAAACTTGCAAAGCCTTTATAAATTTATTTTACATATAATTTTCAGAGCTATTTATTATACTTAGTGAAAGTAAGCTACTTCATTTTCTTAGAAGTGAAAGTGCCAAAAGATTTTTTAAAGCTAGTATTGTACCTTTAAAATATAATTTCTGGCAAACTTTAGTAATAGCTAACAAGTCCTCTAAATAAAAAAGATAATGCAATAGAATATTCTTTAGGTCTGCCTGTATGGTTTGAAGGATGCAGGTGTAACCTAAGAGAATATTTAAACTGTTCTGAATGATCACTTAATCTTTCAAATCACACCTTTAACAGCAACTCCATGCTTAGAAACTAGATTTTTCACAGTTGCTTCAGTGTTATTACTATAATACCAAACAAATTTTCCTTGTTATAGAGCAGAAAATGTAATTTATTTACTTATTTATTTATTCATTTATTTATTTATCTATCTGTTTGTTTATTTTTGAGGCAAAAGTCTCGCTTTGTAGTTCAGGCTGGCCTTGAGTTCACTATGGAACCCAGGCAAGCCTCGAATTCAGCAATCTTCCTGTTTCTGCCTCCCAACTGCTGGGATTACAGGCATGAGCCACCACACCTGGCACCGTGATATGTGGTACTGATTACTGGTAGGTGTGAGTCACCATGCCTGGTATTGTATGTGGTTACCAGAAATAGAACCAGGGACCTTGTTCTTGCGAGGAAGGTGCTGGAACCGCTGAGCTAAATCTCTGGCATGAAAATGTAAAATTTACTAAATGCTGGATTTTTCTTAAAGTTACCAAAGATACTAGTAGGATGAATCATGGTTAAAGTCTCAAAACTTCTGCCTTTTTGTGATCATTCCACTTTTAAAAAAAATACATGTACTTAATTGTACTAGTTAATTTATTTGTAAATCATGTTATAAAATATATTAAATACTATTAGTAAATTTGGAGCATATATCACACAAGAAATGTGAGTTACCAATATAGGTAAAGATATATACAATTAGACATACATTTTTTCTTGAGACAGGGTGCCGCTTTGTAGTGCAGGCTGGCCCTAAACTCACTATGTAGCCCAGGCAGGCCTCAAACTCAGCAATCCACCTGTCTCTGCCTCCCAAGTGCTGGGATTACAGGCATGAGCCACCACACCTGGCTAGACATACAATTTTTGATCTCTGTGTATGTATTTCTGAACACCATTTTCTATATCAGTAGCTCCACAATAGGTTAATAGGCTACTAAACGGATATCACATCCCTGGTTTTACCTTCTATAGTCACGTGCTATGCAGAGTGATTAAAAGTAAATCAGATTATATCACCTTCCTAAGAAGTCGCCTACCATTTAAATGAACTGAAAACACACAACCACCATCCAATTCTAAACTTCAGTTGGTCTGAGTCTCACTTCTCTCATTAACCTGACTTCTCCACCCACTCCTTCATTCTCTGCTGAATGGCCTTTACCCAAATTGTCACCTTTTACATGTGTATCTTAATAAATGCTGCACCTTTGGGCCATCCTTCTACTTATTTCCGTTGGTAGCACTTAGCACTATTTGAAATCATCTTATTATCAACCCATTTCCACTGTGTCTGAGATTAAGGTGCAACCGTCATGAGAAGTTTTCTCCCACGTTCATTGTGATTTGCTGCACCAGGTACTTAATATGTGCTGAATAAACTGTATTCAAATTAATTTCTTGAATGAATGAATGAATGAATGAATGAATGGATGAGCTGCTATCATTAATGGGAGATATTCACCCTGACACGCAGGTGAGACGCCGCAGATCAGACTCCGAGGACGCAACAGTGCTTTCCCTAATGCACCTCATCCACGTGAAATGCATTTGCTTTTTGACTGTGAAGTGTACTTGCCTAAACCTCTTCATTGTGCTGGCCAAGGTTTAAGGAATGATGCAAATTTGTGAAATGGAATCGATGACACATTATTTAGGAAAACAAGTGATGAATATTTGCTTATGTAAAGGTCAAGCCGAGATGAGTGTAAGTTTAGAGGGTCAATTTTTTCTGCACAATAATGTGAAGTTATTTTTCTTATGGAACACTGTAAGCCTCTTGCAAAGAAAGAAAGTAGATTATTGAGTGAAAGGGAGTCTAAACCACAAGCTAAAAACTTTAAAAAATAAAAAAACAGTGTTTGTTATTTATCTGTTGCTTATTGCTATGATATACTTTAAAATAATTTTCCCCTATTACCCAAAACCTTTAGTCAAGTATGCTAATCGCAAACTCTTTGTGGAAATGAAGCTAGGAGGGAAACTAAAGAAAAAAATGTTACACTTTAGTAAGGGAAAAACAGAACACAGGACACCATGTGAAAGACTGCGTGGTGATCCAAGCAGAACAATTAAAGAAGGAAAGAAATTAAAGAGACCAAGACAATGAAAATACATTCATCAAATACAGACTTCTAGAAACCCTGGCACCTAAATGTTATGGCTTGGGTCTGGAAGAGAAAGAGAGACAATATTGTGTAAACCAAAAAGTTTAGGGTATATTGCCATTGTCTAGTTATATAAATAAATTTGTTTGCCAAATTTGTGGACACAAAACTCATTAGAATTCTTTTTTGTGCAATTCTTATGTTTCTTTAGTAGCATCATTGCAGAATGCTGCCTAAGTAAATGAAATTACATGTTTCTAAAAGTATTCTGACACATATCTATAGAAAAATTATCCTAATACCAGGTGTGGTGTGAAAACTTGTAGTCATAGCAGTCTAAAAGCTGAGGCAGGAGGAGGACTGCAGTTCAAGGCCATCCTGGTCCACATAGTCCAAGGTCAGCTGGAAGTATATGTCAAGATTCTTTGTAAAAAAAAAAAAAAAAAAAAAGCAGGATCCTATTTAATAGCCATCTGTTTTCCTTTAGGTTACATCAGTTTTAAAGATGCTCACTCTTATTTGATATCATAGTAATATAAAAAGAATATCAAATCCCTAAATCACATTACTGCCTTTGCCAGAAAATTGCATTCACTATAAAAGAGAAAGAATGAAGGTTGACTTGTGTGTGTTAGTAGCAGAGAAGCATTATCATTCCTGCTTCTTTATTTTCAACCCTCTATTGTTATCAGTTCTCTATCATAAGCCATAAGAGAGATGTTTACAGAAATGTGTGAAGCTTCAGAATGCAACTGAAGATAAATGCTAAATTATACATAACGTGTGCATAGAAAATCGGCATTAGAGACTACATTTTCAGCTTTTCACACACTTATCATCAACAGGAAACAACAGAGTTAGCCGTGGAGTTAAACCATCCTGTGCCAATTCTGTTCTTTCATGCACTGCTCTCGAAGCAATGGCTCTGGAAGAAAGCCAAATGGGAATTGAATTCAATAGTCCTGTGTGTTCCAAAGGGTTTATGATGGGACCAGAAGTATAACAAATATGACTTGAGGGCACAATGTTCTAAGGCAGGGAAAAGAAGACATATCTCACACAAAAGATGAGCTGATCATAGCAAAAGGGAATTATCGTATGCTCATGAATGTGCTAACAAGAAGAAAAAACATCATCACTGCATAAAATAAAACAACTTACCCTCTGTAAACCTGAAGACTGTCGGTTTGAAGAACGCTTTTTCAGCTAAACCTTTTTGTATATGACATGCTAAATATTACTGTCACTAGTGTCAGAAGTTGTCACTTTATTTTCCCTTCCTTAGAGGACATTTTCCTTTCTCTCTATTTACTATAAAATAAATTTAGCTATTTATTGTCAGGTGATAAGTATGTCAAACACTTTATTTCCTATAACATAGCAATGGTTTAAAAAAGCAAATGAAAAGTATTATCTGAAGTAGCAAAATGCCATTGTTTAGTTGAAGATTTTCAATTATGTTAGTTTGAAATGAAAATAATAGTAAAAATGCTTATTTTAAGTATCTGAGCATGAGACAAGGCCAGTAATTTTAAAAATTGAATTCTTTATTGGTACATTTTATATACAGCTCACAATCACACACAACACTGGGGAATTTGTACCAGTATGTGACACAAGTTAATTTCCATTTTAACCCATGTCCCTACCCACCCGCAATCATCCACCCCTTATATACATGCTCTTTCATTTTCTTTTAGAATCATATTTACTCTTTGCTCTTATTACATCCCCACACCCTGTAGATGTAAATGAGTTCTAGCATATATGATAGTTTTTGTAAAATAGGAAATATCCAAAGGGAATTTGGTGTGGAAGGCCAGTCATTTTAAGGCAATTTTTCATCTATACAATACTGCTTTATTCGAAACATGACTAAGAAGCTGTGTATGTGTGTGCATGAATACATGTATGAGACAGAAGCCATCTTCTATTACTTTAAATTTTTGGCTATAAGGATAAAATTCCAGTCCAAAAATCAAACATACAAACGAAAAGAAGGGCTAATGCTTCCTTACAAATTATATGACTAATCATAAACCTGGCATGTGCACTCTCCTTTCTGAACTGAACATACGTAGAACTGGTTAAACCTGCCAGGTAACAGTAGGTATGATCTGGCCCGTCCTTCCCCTCCCTGTCGAGAGTCCTCTCTTTTCTCTGATTTCCCTCAAGAATAATCCACGGGTTTCCAAAAAGATTCAGGTGTTAATAATCCTATCCTTTCTCAAAATATTATTTTCTCATCTTGAAACATCACTCACAATCAAGTCTAACCCATTGCCAGATAAATAGTAGCCACGACAAAGCCATGCAGTCTTTATTCTTTCACTTTTTCTCCAACTGTAGTGGGGCCAAATACCAGACATGCATTAATGGAGAAGCAATTTACTTTGGATCATGATATCAGGAGATGCCTTCCAGGGTTGGGTGGCTCCAAAGCAGAAACAGAGTAGAATGATATCTCAGAAGAAATCTGCCCAATGCATAGCAGCCAGAATGCAGGAAAAGAAGAGGAGAGCTGGGGACAAGAATATGCACTTCCATCCGTTGCTAGTGATTGATTTCTTCACAGCAGCCATTCTTGGAGTACGAAGGAATCTCAGCATTGTTTTAATTTGCATCTCATGAATGACAAATGATATCAAAGTTTTTTTCCATACATTTATTTTCTGTTTCTTCATCATCTATAAGTGTATTTATTCACATACCCATTTTTTTGTTTAGGTATTGAAATTTGGGGTGGTCTTTTTTTTAATAATTTCTAGATGGTGCTTTGTCTGAGGAATAGCTGCCAATGTTTTCTTCTCACAGTTTCTCTCCACTCTATTGATAGTCTTTCTTGCTGTCCAGAAACTTTTTAATGAGATCCAAGATGTCATTTATTCTTTGTGAGAGTTCCTGTACAATTAGTTTTTTTCATAAAATCTTTGCTTACGGGTATCTTCAAGAGTTTTATCTAACCTGCCCTCCAGAAGATTTAGTGTTTCCATTTTAATGTTTAGAACTTTGATTCATTTCAATTTTAGTTTAGTGCAAGATGTGAATCTATTTGTAATCTCTGGCAAGTTAAAACCCAGATGCTCCAATGTCATTTCTTAAAGAGTCTATCTTTCCTCTGCTGGGTGGGTTTGTGTGGACAAGGGAATCTTTATTGCTGGCAGTAGCATAAACTCGTGGTACTGCTGTGAAATCAGTGTGGGTGTTTCTCAAAAAACTGAAAATAGAGGTTCAATTTGACCCAGCTTCCCCTGTTGTTGCTATCTTCCAGAAAAAAATGAAAGCCTCATGGCACAGCAATATAGACACACCCACGTTTAGAGTGGCACAACCTGTAATAGGTAAATCTTGGAAACACTCCAAGTTCCCACCAATAGTAGTAAGGAATAGTAAGGAATAGTAAGGAAGCTAGAACTGATGAATAGTAAGGAAGCTACAACTTTTTAGTATAAATGAAATATTACTTGGCCATAAAGAAAGATAAACTTGAGACATTTATAGATAAATGAATGCACCTTGCTACCATATTCTTTTCTTAAATTGAATTATTTATTGGTACATTTTATATACAGCTCACAATCATGCACAACACTGGGGAATTTGTACCAGTATATGACACAAGTTAATTCTCATGTTTACCCATATCCCTACCCACCCATCCCCTACATACATGCTCTTTTATTTTCTTTTGAAATCATATTTATTCCTTCCCCTCATTATGTTCCCACACCAAACTCCCTTTGGAAATTGCCTATTTTACATAAACTATGATACATTCTAGAACTCATTTACATTTACAGGTGCTCATATCAAAGAAAAGATCCGGTATTTGCATACCTTTGATCTATTTATTTCACTTATTAGTGTGGCCTCCAGGTGTACCCATTTGTACATAAATGAACGAATCTTGTCATTCTTTATGGCAAAGTAATACTCCATTTAAAAAAAAAACACATCTTCTTTATCCAGTCTCCAGTTGATGGGTATTTGGGTTGCTTCCAAGATTGGGCTATCACGAACTGAGCTGCTATGAACATCTTTCCTTCCAATGTGATTTTTTAAATTCTTTTGGGTATATTTCTAGCAGGGGACTAGCAGGATCGAATGGGACCTCTAGTCCTAGTGAAACCATATTCTTAATTGAAGTAAATCAGACACATGTTTGTAAATACCACATTACCTTTCTGGTGTGAGAAACTGAAAGTGTAAATGAAGACCAAAATGTATAATAGATATTATGAAGAAAGAAGAATATGTTCTTGGAGTATTACTCTATCATAAAGAATGACAAGATTCAATCATTTATGTGCAAATGAGTACACCTGGAGGCCACACTAATAAGTGAAATAAATAGATCACAGATATGCAAATCCCAGATCTTTTCTTTGATATGAACACCTGTAAATGTAAATGCGTTCTAGAATGTATGATAGCTTTTGTAGAATGGGAAATGTCCAAAGAGAATTTGGTGTCGGTATGTAATGAGGGGAAGGAATAAATATGACTTGGAAAAAAATAAAACAGAATGTATATAGGGGGTGACGGGGGTGTGGATGGGTAGGGATATGAGAAAAAATGAGAATTGATCTGTGTCACATACTGGTACAAATTCCCCAATGTTGTGTGTTATTGTGAGCTGTATATAAAATGTACCAATAAAAAATTCAATAAAAAAGAAGAAAATTTTCAAAGGGGAACTAGGCAGAGTGTTATGAGAAAAGAAGAAAGCAAGGAAAAGGAGAGTTCTATAATAAAATTTTTCTCTTCATTAAAAGAATACCTTTCTGGGTAAAAATGAGAATTAACTTGTGGCATATACTGGTACAAATTTCCCAATGTTATATGTGATTTTGAGATGTATATAAATTGTACCAATAAAGAATTCAATAAAAAAATAAAAAATAATAAAAAAAGAATACCTTTCCAAGACATAACCCCAGTGAGCCACTTTCTTTGACCAGCTTCCACCTTCCAGCAGTACATTCAGCTTCAAATTCATCCAATGGAGTTAATCCACTGATGAGTATAATTCACACATAATCGAATCTCCTTCCAAAAGGCTCATCTCAGAACATATGGAACTTTGGGGAAATATATTAGATCTAAACTATAACACTTGGTTTTATGGATACTGAAACTCAGATATTATAGGGAGGGAAAACCCTCTTTGTGAAAACCAACACAAATTGTGAAGACAAAATTGTCCCAGAACAACCCAAAGCAGCTTGTGAATGGGAAGGTCTGTGATATTTAAGCTTCTGAGCTTCATGGTGAACTCACCCCCCTCTTCAGCATCTATTTCCACTCTTCCTCTTTATCTTCTTGGTTCTTCCAAGAGCTTAAACATGAAGACAGTTTAGAGGAATAAAGAGAAAAGTAATTTTTACTAGGTGAAATTATGGTCAATCCCTGATTGATTCTTTTTTTTTCTTTTTTTGCACTTGTTCATGTCAGACACCCAAACACTAGAAGTGCTTTGAAGCGTGTGACTGGGTTGCATCTGGACACCCTTCTCTGTCTATCCATGGTGAATCCAAATATTGGACCTTCTGTGCTGCTGATGACACAGTCTACAGCTGGCATTTTGGTCCCAAAGAGAATCTTGGGCCATATACTACACAAAGTTGTTGTCAGAGACAACAGCTTGATTTATTGGGTAGAGGTGTGATGGGATAGTATTTTTGGTATGTCCTTAGTATTTAGCCTTCCCTTCTTCCAAAGCACCCACTGGACTCACAGGAATAAACTCTTCCTTGTTCATCAAGGTTTGGAAGATAACCTGGTTTGTAATGTGGGGGGGGGTTGTTGGTGTTGGTGTTATTTTTTTACTCCACAAATGTAAGGGTGCACCAGGTGTCCGTTCAGATCCAGTGATTACAATGTGAAATTCAGGCTTAGATATGTTAAAAATATTATTACCAAAGCTAATATGGTCATAAGGTAAGCTCTCCTTAGATATACAGGCTCCTCATGAATAGCAGCCTGTGGTCCTGCCATTAGAGAGTAAGAAGCCAATTTCTCCCTCATGACGCTAATATCTCTTTATCTCTCCAAGAATGTATGTGGGGCATTGAATTTGTCTTACACAACACTTGCAGAGAAATGCCTATTTTAATAACTGTCTTTACTTATACAAATTTTTGTACTTTAAGAAATACTCTCATCAGTATATCTCTGATTTTAATCTCTAGGTTGTGGATGAGAACTTGTTGCTGAGATAATTTGATTTTCTTTAAATTTAATTTTAAATTGATTTTATTGGTATATTTATATGTACATCATTAACACATTTGACATTGAGGCTTTGTACCAGTACATGACACATTTGGATTCTCATTATTTTCCCATGAAGCAGTCCTACCATGATGATGTAGGTCCCCTCTCTGAGTTGTAGGGTACTTAGCTCTCAAGATCATAAAGTATGAGTTTTAGTCACCCTACTCACTTCATAATTTCACCCATCTACAGACTACTCTCTCCATTTCTCTTGCACTTTTCCCTCAATTTCATGTGTTCTTCACACTTATTATTCCTTCTGCCTTCAGTGCCCATTCTCCAGATGTCCCATGACATTTTCAAGCACTTCCCTTATTGATATCTTATATGCAATGACATTCCACCACTCTCGATGTTTATACTCCCTTCACCAGTTTGTTTTCTTCCAGAGCAACAAATATTTACTAATTTATTTTTTTATTTTTCCCCCAAGATAATATATGTTCCAAAAGTATGGGTGTTTATATTTATGATACATATCTAGAATTTAGTACTATATCTGATACCAAGAGAAATTCAATGACTATTTATTGCACAGTTGGATAATCAGACCAGTACCTATGTGACTACCACATTATTAAGGTAATGAAAGACAGAAAGTAAGTAAAACATAGTCTTTTTGACCAATGTGTTTATAGCAATACTAAAGGTCGATATAGGCACAATACAGAAAGCAAGTTTAAAATGTTGTGCTCCAAAATTTGTTATGGTAAAGATTTCACTCTTTGTTAAAGGGACAACAGTAATAATTGGGCTTACTCCTGAAATATGAGATTGAAATACATGAAGATGGGAATAAGACTAAAATCCTAGCTGAGAAAGTAGCATGGGGAAAAATTAGCAAGGCCATGGTGGAAAACATACTGTACATTCAAGTTAAGTCAAAACTTCAGTTCGGGACAAGTATAGAAACTGACAAAAGAAACTGTAGATTAAAATGTTTTTAGAGTGATGCCAGGCCAGAGAAGTATAGAATTTCAGAGGCGGAGCTAGAATGGTGTTTCATAGGTAACAAGAACATTTGTAAGATTTTTTAGAACAAAATTGCAGTAGCCATGTTTGTGCTGTCAGGAATCAGTGGGAGTAAAAAGAGCGCCAAGGGAGAGTGGACTGATGGGAAATTATGACATTTTGGCCAGCACATCAATGGTAAAGTAAGCAGTGGTGCCATGATAGCAATAAGAGGAGGACAAATGAAAACAATTCAGCAATTAATTCCATGTGGGGTATAAAAGTGTTATCCTTTGTCTACATGAGAATTTTTCTGCCCTACTTCAGAAATAATAAATGGATGAATATTTTGTTTTTACTCAGTCTTGATATTTTATGGATCCCGGGCATAAAAAATATGTTCAGAAGCAGAAATTCCAATGATTCTTCCTTTTCTGCAGACCTATCTGTTCCTGCGGAGCCACAATTATTCTTCGTCGGAAATTTCCCGGTGATGTCAGGGACCACAGAGCTGGGTAACCCTTGCCCATAAGCATCAGAGTCAGACAATGGTCTGGCACATATGGGAAGCCAGTCATCTTCACTGTTTCAATCCCACCAGGGAATGATAAAAGAAGAAAATATTCCTAACGTGAAGCATTCCGGCAAGCAACGCTTCCAGTGAAAATGAAACCTCTGAAGACGTGTGTCCAGTTAGAGCAAGAGAACTGCATAGCAGAAAACAAAACACAACAAGCAAATAAACAAAGGTGATGATTAGAATAAGCGAGCAGCAAACAAAGAGCCAGCGTTATGTTGGGGACGCAGTAACATAATTGGATTCCTCTGCCAGCCCTGGTAATTACAATGGAGACACTCAGTACCTTAGTTGCTCTGCGATCCCATAATACGTTTGGGATTAACAACCCTTGAATCCTGGTTTTACGGGGGTATTATCCGAATAGATGCTACGTTGTCACGTGCCTGTTTGAGAACCCACGGAGGTGTCTGCGGGGCTCCCACGACTTAGAAGCAGCAGAAACAGCGAGCTTGACTTCTGCTCTCCCAATTCCACCTCCTCGCTGCCATTGAGGTTTGGGGCAAAACCGAACTGAAAACCATCAGACAAAATGTCATCAGCAGGATCTGCGCTGCTTTGAAGTTCACCTCTCTAAGAGAAGTTTTGAATGGCTACCTCTCTCTTTTGCAATTGTTTTTTGCAACTTCATATAAATCATATCGGCGGCTTGCGCTGCCTGGCAAGGGCTCAGCTCTTTGTGAGGTGGCGTTATCGTCACTGATGCCACCTGCAGGCCTCAAAGGCC
Organism: Thryonomys swinderianus; assembly: GCA_004025085.1. Taxonomy (NCBI): domain Eukaryota; kingdom Metazoa; phylum Chordata; class Mammalia; order Rodentia; family Thryonomyidae; genus Thryonomys; species Thryonomys swinderianus. The sequence continues at coordinate 2,953 of PVIC010016115.1, read as the reverse complement.
CACGTCTCACATCTGCATTTCTACTTGGGCGGGCCACGGGGATTGGGGGCACCTCACGGGCATAGACTTTCCTGGCTGATGCCCACAGGAAACCCACACCAGCGGGCTGAACTCCGCACAGAGAGCACTCTGCGCCTGGCAGGCTTCACTAGCCCGGAAACGGTAGTTACAGCTGAATTCTGCTTGCGCCGTGACGAGAGCTCCTCCAGCCCTCCTGGAGGTGATGACAGTCCTTGAGATGGGTATTATAAAGGTAACAGGAAGTACATGCCAGGGATTGATATTATATTTTGTCCCCTGAAGAAATGCTCGTCGCTTTATATTTTAGTTGTCCCCAGTGCAATTCCTGGTCCCTTTATATGTTATTTGACTGCTCTTCCACCTTCCCTGAGAAGTCACGATGAAGTTCATAGAAACACTGAGCTTCCTACCTAATTTCCACTATTAAAATGGGTAGAAATCAGAGGAAACAGGGAAAACAGATTGTTAATGCCTAGAAAAATGTCACCGATACTCCTGTTACCCAGTGGAGAGAGGCAGGAAGCTTCTTTTGCTACCCCAGGTGGGTTGTTTTTAGCAGGTCTGAGTCTGAGGAGAGGGACTGAAACAATCCAGGGGAAAGAACGTTAAGGGCTCCAGGAGAGAGCCGAGGGAACCCCGGCACCGTTCGACATCTGCCTCATTCACGCTGCAAAAAACTCCCGCGCCAGCAGAAGCTCAGCACTAATTCGGTCCAGCGAGGGGTGAACAGATGACGTCTCTTAGGTGCTTCGCATGTTCAGTGAGACAGGGAGTGAGTGGAAGATGACAGGTGAGTCCTGAGATTTTCTTACCACGCAGACATCTGTCTACTTTTCAAGGCTCAGGTAGTTGCAAGATGGAAACTAGAAACTTACACTTTTTACAAAACAACTTGTGCCATCTTGCCATTATAATAACTTCTATTCCTGAGGCAAACGTCCTGGATTTAGAAAACCCGAAAGTCCCTGCTCTCAGTGACTTACTCGGCCCGTCACTATGAATATTTCGACGCGTCCATGTGGCCGGCGGGATGAGAGCATGGTGCTCGCCTCTCTCACAGAACCTGCTGTTTGGATGATCAGGGTTGCTGAACAAAACTTGAGGAGAAGTAGTCAATGAACAGGTATAAATTTTGTTGGGCCAATAAAGTACTAGAACTAGTGAATTAAAGGAAGATCTTTAAGATACAAAGATGGATCCCTCTCCCCGCATTCCCACAATCTCAGCATAATATCGTTATGATTTTTAAAGGACTGAGTGAGATTAGAGCGCAGCCATAATATAACATTATGAAGCCCTGGAAGGAGTGCAAACACCGACTGGAAGGCTGAGTCCACGTCTTTAAAGAGAAAATCCCATCCTATTGTGATTTAGTTTGGTTAAACATTTCTGATTTATGACTTACTGGATTATCTACATATATTGCAAGGGGATCATGTGAGGCTTTGATCTTGATGGGAGAATATTTTTTAATTCATAGAGAATAAAAATAAAATGTGATATGGTTGGCCTTAATGATAAAGGCAAAAAGTTAAAAAAAACAATTGATGTGGTATCAGGGCTTCTTTAAAACTAACAATCTTTGCATTCAGATCACCTTTATTTTACTAAAGAAGATTCTATTTCTTCATCATCTAACAGAAAAAAAAATTTTTTCCTCTCAGAACTCCAAGTAAGTTATTTTTAACTCTTTTTGTCAGAGGAAATATAACCTCAATAGAAAGAAAAAGAGACTCGTTATTGGGAGTCTCAGTATTGTTCCATTGGCTGTGTCTGAACTCAAACACTAGAATGTTAAGGTTTGCGATTTCAGGGGTAAAGAGTCCCAGCGTCGGGGCTACAGTATGCGGCAAGGGTTGTGCTTCACAGCAGACGCTTGCACTGCAAGAAGGGGGCCAGCTGTAACCGCGCAGAAGCGCCAGCCTCTGTGACAGGGACTCTGTTCCACAGAGCTGGGGCTCGCTGGTGGGGAATCAGGGAGCCACACTTAGGGCGGGCCCAGAGGCTCAGCTGTTATTAGTGAGTACCATTGGCCCCTGATTGCAGGCACTGGAGTGTTCCGAAGAGGAATGGAGAATACTAAGTGGAGAAAAACAGTACACATGCGCCTAATATCCTTAAGTGAGTAAATTATCTTTTCCTTGAGAAAGCAGAAAATGGTAATGACATAGTCTGCCAAGATATTTTCTAACAGACCTAAAGAAAGAAACACAAAAGATCATCCCAGTATGATTAGAGTGTTGTTCCACACCCTGAATAGGGGCATACAGATATGTCATAGAAGGTGCAGTTTCACTGGACTTTTGTGTTTGGGGAAAAAAAGGGGTGGCTGAAGACTTTTCATTAGTGTGCTAATATCTAGTATATATCTTTTCACACTCAATATTTCAATAACAGAAGCATTCCCATTTATCTCTCTTTCCCTCCTTTCAACCCCTTTGTACATGGAAAATTAAATATTGTTAGTATCTTTTGTTGTAGATGATAAATTGATTGTTTTTTAAAATTAGGTTGGGTGGAAAAGAAAGGGATCTTTGAAATATTGTTCAAAACAGCACAAGAGGGCTGGAGAGTTAGCTCAGTGATTCCAGCGCCTGCCAAGCAAGTGAAAGTCCCTGGTTTGATCCCTGGTAACCACACGCAACAATACTGGAGTGTGGTGACTCACGCCCACTAGCAATCAGTACCACATACCACAGTGCTGTGTGTGTGGTGGCTCACACCTGTAATCCCAGCACTCTGGAGGCAGAGAGGAGGATTGCTGAGTTTGAGGCTTGCCTGGGCTACCTAGTGAGCTCAGAGCCAGCCGGCACTACAGAGCAAGCAAGACCCTATCTCGAAAGAAAGAAAGAAAGAAAGAAAGAAAGAAAGAAAGAAAGAAAGAAAGAAAGAAAGAAAGAAAGAAAGAAAGAAAGAAAGAAAGAAAGAAAGA